>JARGYV010080182.1:0-15174 GCA_029532675.1 Ornithodoros moubata | reverse complement strand
TTTTTATCGTCTCCCTCCTTTCTTACACAAAAAAACGTCATGGGTGACGTCAGCAGGAAAAGGCGCAAAATGCGGCTCTTGTGATTGGCTTGCGGTGCGATCACAGTGCTCGCCTTTCTTGCGGGCGTGTGCTCACACTAAAATTGGAATGAAACCTGGCGCTCCGTCGTCTGCTTCTATTGCCTCGATTTGCTGTTTTTCGTCCAATAGCAGACTTCCATACTTGCTGACGTACCGGATGTTGTCGTCGTATCAATTTAATGTAGTGTAACTTAATATCTGCTGCGTTTCTGTCGAAAAGAATTGGCAGTGTGCCATTTTCGACTATGGCGCTTCGAATGGCATAGGTCTTAAACAGGTCGTTTTGTACGAGACCGTCCCTTTAAGATTTCCAGTATGCTCAGTATGGGCCAGAAATGATGGCATACACGCAAGGATGTAAATGACAGCAATGTGCCCCCTACTCTTCATACCTACTTGGCAGGAATTGCAATACACGTACCACTGTTGGAGGAGTGTTCAACAAAAGAAAACATTAGAAGGGAGCGTTTTCGCAGTTGTAACATTACTTCTTCAGGTTCAACAAGTTACCCCGTGCAGGTGAACTGGTGTGACTTCGGGTTGGTTTCCAACTACCTTGCCCTGCAAGGCCCCTTCGACTTGCTCAAGTAAGTGGGGTGTTAATGGGGCCACAAACAGCTAATGTATAGTCGAGACTTTGGGTTAGGTGGCAGCATTAGGATTTCAGTGGCAAAGTGTAGCATATAGTATCACGTTTCACTGTCATTTTTGTATGTCTTCCCCAGAGGGTTGTGGCACTTAATGCAGGCAATGCTGATTTGCCAGTCCTCCTTGGTTCCAAAACCTAGAAAAGAGAAATGCAAAGAATCTTGTGAGAAGTGTTTCTTGTGATACGATGTCTCAGTGGAGTGAGTAGAGCCAGGTTAAGGCTAGCAGAGACTCATCTTATACTGTTGCAGTGTGCTGTATTTGACACTCATAATGACCAGCCTTCAGCCCTTACAGCAGGTCGCGTCCGACATCAGTGGTCAGCTTGTGGCAGCAGCCTTCAACCATTGGACTACCTACAGTTATTGTGTGGCGCGAGTAAACCTGGTGCTTTTTTTTGCAGCTCTTCTTTTTCAATAGCTGCGTTTGTGTGTTGTGCGGTACTGGACTTGAGCACAGTTTCCAGGTCCCCATGGAGTTCTCTCAAAGCCTGACTTGAGAGAGCGTAATTTTCGTTCTGCTTCCAGATAGACCTTTTGTAAAATGGGTGCTGTTGTGTCATGGGGCTGTCTGACACCACTTTCCTCTAAAGGTGATGGGGCAGAAGTTAAATTTAAAAGTTGCATAGAATAAGCTTGTCGTGGGATTACCCTTTGTAATCTTTAACCTGGGCTATGTTACAAAGCAGCAACATAGCCACCAGAGCTTCAGCAAAGATATTAGTGTGGAATTAGTAGAAATGGTATTGCTGTGTCGATCCAATGGAACAAGAAAATACGTGCTGAAGACGCAAGATTGAGTCTTAGGTTTTTCATACATTTTGTCCTGGACACCAACTACTTTGCCTCCATAATCACTTATGTTGGACTGGATGTGCCATTTTGAATTTCAAAATTTGAGTGGAAAAGCAAGTCCGTTGTGTAATAAACAAAGAGGTTTTGGTTCACTTTGAATCTGTTGTTTGAAGGGAGAAGTGTTGTTTCTAAATTGCCAGCCCTGGATGTGAAACTATCAGATATCATTCAACCCTTGCAATTATCGTAAATATTGTGGATATATAAGAAAAACAAAATTTTTCCAAAGTGATCCAAATGAATGGTACTAATGAGTACTTTCTAGGTCTTTGTTTCTTTTTTGCTGCTTCAGCACTTTTTGTTTTGTTTGTTTTTGCTGTTGTAGTGGAACGATGCGCTACTTTTACACGGACGATGCTACGGGACGTTCTCAGTGGGATTTTCCCTGCAATATTCTTGAGGAAACAAGCGGGGAGGACTTTGGACCACAACAGCTTTCCACTGTGACATCCTCAACCGTTGAAACGACAACTGCATCTCCAGGACCATCACCGGGTAAGTGACAAGGTGCTAACATCGCGGTTATTAGAAGAATGAAGCTATAAGGAAAGACGAAGACAAGACACAGACTCTGCTTCCGTAAAATGATGGAAGTGCTTGTAGGAAGGGAACTCCTGCTGGTAACGTCTGCACATTGACTTGCAAGGGAACTAGCATATTGAACAAAATAGGATTCTTTTCTTGCTCGGCTCAATTCAAAAGATTAGTTTAAGACCTTTAGAATTCTTCACGCAGTAAGTGCAGTATGTAATTGTACAGGAATGATGTGATATTTAAATTTTGTCCTTGAGTATGCAAAAAACGTTTTGTTTTTGTTTTCCCTAACACTATGAGTGAATGTGTGTGAGCATGTGCTGGGAACTATGTTTTGTATACATATATCGTGTGTCACTGAATTGCAGCAGCAGCAGCAGCAGCAGTACACAGCCCCTTGAGAGGCGAGAAACGTAAAAGCAGCTCTGAGCCCTGCATGGAAGACCTTCCTGGTCGAGATGTCTCCGATGATGCAGCAGCAGCTGAAGAGGGAACGGCTGCTCCGCCATTAGAACAAGTTGATGAAGGACCACAGCCTGCAAAGTGCTCTGATGAATCTTCAGCCACTACCTCCAAGCGCAAGAAGGTATGGCCTTTAAAAATAGCAAGACTGGCCAACTGGTCAGTCAACATCAAGTCAAGTGATATTTCAAATGTTGTAGTTAACATGTCTGTCTTATATAGATTTTTTGTGATGCTTTCATTCAGTAGACTGCATATTTTCTCCAGGAGACAGTTACTTAAAACCTGCTTTTGGTTTTTGTTTGTCAGATCCTTGCTGTTGGTGCCATGCAATGAGTGCTGAATGTTTTTCTCCCACACATTGCAGACAAAGTTGTCTTCAGGACTAGCACTTCGCAAGAAGAATATCCCTTCATTACTTGAGAAGTGGGAGAAAATCAAGAAGGAGCAGCACCGAGAAAATATGTGATGCTTTGGTTACATCCTTGTGTCGTACATTTAATCTGAATGCCCCATTCTGAGCCCAGGTTGCAACTCCATGCTGCTGGCTTTGCTCACCTTATAGCTTACGTCATCATCACATTTCTAGTGCATGTGTTCACTGATTTACAAATAAAAGGCATTGCAATTTCTAGTAAGTGAAGTATATTTTTACCACTGGTCTTTGAAAAAGTTCAAATACTATGTACTGAAAATGGCCATATCATTTAAACTAAGTTTGCATCCAGTTCTTGGTTTACACCTGGATCACAGCTTGGGGTACCTGAGGGCATTCAGAATTTCCAATCGATTCATGCAGTAAGAAAACTGCAAATAACTCTGCTGCCCAGTAACTCCAGAGACCTTGTTTATTGCCAAGTTTCATGTAGTACTGGCAATAACATGTAGCACAAGCATTTCAGCACATAGGCTTAATTTTGTTGTTGAAATTTTTAATCGGTTGCACTGAGAATGGCATCCACGGCCTTCCCGACTTGAGCAACAAACTGGGGAAATGTTGGGTCGTGGAGGCAGATCCTGACAAACTCCTCTAATACCTCCACGGTGTCGAAAGATTGGGTATACATTTGGTTGCGCATGTTGGCTTTGTCTATTGGTGGGTCAGTGGTTTGCACCTGTAAGGATAACGTGCAAGAGACCTATAGCCCTCCTGCAACATTCACTGTTGCATAGAAAATATGTACTTGCAGTCATCTCTGACGGGTCACGGAAAGGAAAATGCCCAGACAAGATGCTGATGCAGCATTGGCATTGTTCCAAGGCTGACTTGTCGCAGGACTTTTCAAACTGTACTCTAAAGCGCCTTTCCCTATCCTCCTGGAATAGGGATCCCGTGATTGCCAACGCTACAATTGTAAGACCACTGTACTCACATTGAATCTGCAGACGATAAGAATGCTATCGCCTTTGTGAAATCCTCTAATCCACTCCTTCGAGTTGATCAAGAATAAACATTCCTAGCAATGTTAGATGCAACATATTGTAATCATACGACACGTAGCCACAAATTCTCGCGTTCTGCTAACCTCGTCATCTATTGGTGTGAAGTAACACGTTGACTGTATTGCAGTCGTCTCCTTGTCATTTTATATATATATTTTAATCGCTTACTTACATAGCTCACATTTCCTTGGTGAATCAACATCATGTCGTTCTGAGAGAAGGAGAGGAACACTGGGTTGTCATCCGTGCTTATTACGGTCTGAAGAAAGCGGTACATATTAACCTCTATAGCATCATTTGTGCTACTACGCAAGTACCTTCCATACACCTGTATTCGGCGTTTGGCAGTCGTCCGGCGTTTCTGGGCAATGTGCATATCTTTTGAGCGGGAATCTACGAGTAATGTGAATCCCACGCGTTGCCATTTCGTCAGAAGTGTATTTCGGTAAGCTTGAATTGTTCTTTTATTACGCAGTATTGTATAAGCGGCACCAGCGCTGGCGGCACTGAGAGAAGAACTGAAGCTCGAACTCGTCTGCAATGATGATGATCACGTGACGTGTATCATCGCGCGTGTCGTCTGCATTGTGCTGCCGAGGTGACTTCGACGTGAGCCGCGCTTTTTTTCCTTTTTTGGTTGTTTGTTCTTTATATCGTACTGAGAATCAGTTGCCAGCGCTATCTTCAGAAAGCGACGTCAGGTCAGTCACGGCACACGACAGAGTTATTCCGATTCGTCACTGCTCAACATGAGGCTTAATATCAACCACGATGCAGTCAGCGCTTCTGAAGTGTCAATATGAAGTGAGTATCTTCCTAGATTTCTGGGTCTTAACTTCTGTACTCTTGGCATGAGCTTTGAACGAGGACACCTCGTTGCATAGCCTTGAAGGATGTCATTATTGCTGCCACGTGATGTCACGAAGTCTTGAAGTTTAGCGGAGGAGGACGAGTGTGTGCTGGGTGAAATAGGCGTAAAGTGCATTTGAAGGCTGTAGATGGAAGATAGGTTTTACCCTCCTTCTTCTCGAGAACATGTTCATCTTTATGCTCGTAACGAACACCTTGCAAAGACAGCACCCCAAGCGACAGCACTGAATATCGGGTAATATTTTAACTGGCGTCACAGTTCGTGAAGGTGGCTTCTCCTGCATACATTAGTTTCTTGTAGGGTAAGCTTCTCCTGTATACATTAGTTTTCTTTAAAGTGGGCTTTTTTGTACACTTGAAATGTTCAGTGTGGCCAGACTGCACTCTTTACATGCATCAAGTGGACGGACGCTTTACTTGTGACTGTGGCGTGTTGATGAGCGGGAATGAGAATGAATTTAGGACTGCCGATGATCGAACGATCTGCATATGAGTGTCATGCTGAATTTTATGCGTAATCTGCGATATGCGTTTATCGAGTTGAACAGAGCTTTCAAACGCATTCTTTGTTGATGAATGGGAATGAATTTATTGATGGCAAGGATGAATGGAGGTGAGGAGTTAACTGATGGGGGATATGTGGTTCCTGGGCCGACTTCGCAGGGAACAGGCGAAACCTACATGCCGAAAACGAAAGAAAGAAGTATATGCATGAAGAACAGAGGGTTAATGCACCCGATTTTCTCTACATTGTGCCACTCGGAATGATGCTTGGCATATCGTGGAGTTCCCTAGTAACGGGTTCTCTGTTCGTTCTCTCTTTGGGCACAGACGCATGCCGAAAACCGGGGCTTTTCCTTTACTGGTCCTTTCACAATGAGGGTTGAGGAAGCTGGTTGGGCCGTATGGTTTTGTGGGGTCAACGCCATCAACAACACCAAACACTCGCAAGAGTCTCATGAATACACTTGCGTTGGAAAACAATCTTCAAATCTGGATCCAGCGTCCATCCAATTAACGCTTAGCCGGATTTTGGAAGAGCTGTGCCTGACCGATTGCATGAACATAAGAATGGAGTACAGCCCTCAAACGCTTACTGCACGAATATTCTTGTCAGATAGTTCCATTGACGAGGGCCCTCACTATCTCTAGCGTTTCCCGTAATGAAGTCCTGAGTTTACAATGCACGTGGAAGGTATCAAAAGACCTCTGGAAAAGTAACTGGTACGTTTCGTTATCGCTTAATATAAATTATGGAAATGAAAATGGCGTGTGATGAGGAAACAGGAGGTAGGAAGAACAAGACGAGTGATGAAAAGGGAAAATATACTTTATTGCGCAGACAGCAGACGACAAGGGGTAGGCAGCGCCAGGGTGTTGTCGACGGGAGGAAGGGGAATACTGCAAAGGAGGACCAACTCTGCTCAAGTGGCGTTCTTGCCGGTTAATGCACTTTCAGTGGACCATTCCGGTAACTCACCGTGTAGCTATAGCGAGCACCTCGGTCTCCGCATATGACATACTTTGTACATCGCCGGTGGCTGGATGCGAGAGAAGCTTCTAGAAGCAGGATCCCGAGACCTCATTTAGCGCTCTGCTGTCGGAGAGATGCGTGCATTTTGCGAGCGACAGGGACAGCAGTAGTCGGTAGGGAGCCCTGTTGCTGAGAATCCAGGGACGACCTCTTTCGGCGTCCGGGTGAGTCCTTGGACTTCCAGAACTTGTTCTCCTCCACGGCGTCCAGGATGTCCTTGTAGTCGCAGCCCCGGTTCAAGCCGGCGTCGATATGGCAAGAGCGCTTACTGAAAAATCCAAGCCTTTCGATTACATCTGGTGCAATTCACAAAACGGCGTATCCAGAACAGTGTTGCCGGTACTTAGAATAGCGAGAGGAAATGTCACGGAGTACCGGCATTATGCGCACACATACCACGTACACACGTATCGTAACTAAGCGGTACAGAAGACAGAGGACAAGCAGAGCAGGAGAAGACAACGTGGACATCCACAACAATCGTTGCTTACCCTCATTTTCAACACACATTTTGGAACAATAAGGATTATCTGAAATGTATTTGGATAAAATACCCAACTGCCTTCAACGAAGGCAACGTTGGAGACAGGGTATGGAGACAGCTGTTTTGTCTTTGAGGCTTCTCTGGCGAACTCAGCCTCCCTTGGATGGGATAAGACGAAGATGAGATGGATCATCCACCCATTTGCAACATGGCATGATATGCACAAGAGTTGTTTCTTGAAGGCGTTCTGTGGACGCAGGGGGGATTTACTGCTTCCAAATGGCGCAGTCAAACGGAAGGATGGACAAAGACAAAAGGCGACAATGAAGAAGAAACAGCGGTGGACGGAAACAAGGACGAAGGTAGCTCTTGCTCTATTACGTACGTTCTATGATGAAGACGCTCCATGGCAATCACGAGGTCCTTCTACGTCCTTGATATACGAGACTGGAACCATCTTCATTCCTTCTAGACAGCAGTCGTAGGGAATAAAAGCCTCAGCTTTTTCACAGTGGAAATGTGTTTAAGAACAGTTAGTCGCTTATTTTTGCTTCGTTTAACGCAGCCAAAAAAGGAAAAGAATTTCGTGTTTGACTTAATGAACAAGTTGGCGTCCGCGGAGGCTCCATTAGTAGCATTTCCTGCATCCAAAGCCCAGGACGAAGGCGCTCTCCCTCCCCTACCACCTGCGTGCTAGAGCAACTGGTTGAAAAGGTGCATTAAGTGCGTCATTCGCTTCTTGTTGCTCGTCTCCGGAGATGTGTAGTGCGCGTGAAGGAAACAGCGGAAGACAGTTTGTTGGTCGTTTATTGAAGAACCGTCACCTAAGCAGATCAGAAGCAATATTCAGAAGCCCCGCTTGCATTACGCCAAAGTAGATCCTGAAAAATAAGGACAGATAAGCGAAAATCTCAGTACCCGCTACGGGAGGTACATACTGCAGCGATAAGAAATTCCTCATGTCGGATACTGCACAGGCGGTGCATTCAAGTGTTAACAACGAGGGTACATTGCGGATACTGCACTCTACGTTTTCTGTACAAAAGATGTTGCGCGGTGACGTCATCGGGGCGTTTCTTCCTCCATGGAAGGTGAAACGAGGGCTATTGTTTGCTGCGCTTAATTGTATTACGGCTATCGGAGATGGTCCGGAGCTACGTCCGCTGCGCGTTGTCATTCCAAGACTCTGACGTCATGGCTCTTAGGGAATGGTGTGAAGCCTTTTCGCAATCCTTCCACTTTGTCTGGCGTAAAAAGAAATGAAAGTGGCTTCGTTCGCTAATAGCTCGGCTAGAGCAGAGAGGAACAGTCGTCTAAGATCAGTTCCTTCGAAGAGAACATGGAAGGGCACGAGGAATATTAAATTCTGCTCGTTCTAGTCTAAAGAGGGTTTATCCCCCGAGAGGATATGGAACATACGTCGTTTTCTGCCGGGAAGAATTCCACTCTCAATGAAACTGGAATCTTCATTGCCACCAGCTAGGTGTCCAACGGCGCAGTCCTGGCCAGGAAGTAAGCCAGGGGGACAGAAGGACGAACGCTTGCTGAAACACGCCATACACAAGATATGTACACCTTAACACAGCGTCCTTCCTTCCTTCCCGTGCATGCTTGTACACGGGGGTTTACCCTAGAACATCTCCCGAAAAACACGCTCACTCGACATTGAGAACACAATTTTGAATGGGACACAAGTATCTACATTATGAGAGTTGAAGGGAATCCAAATGTGGAGACTGCCCTTTATGGTGGCACAATCCTTTTTCGCATCGAATCAATAGGCTATGGGCGTCACCAGGTGTCACAAAAGAGACTTTCTGCCCATCACGGCGCACTTTCAGGTGCACAATTCAATTGCACGAAAAAAAGAAGACGATTCATCTGGGAAGACATTTCTTCCCAAGACTTTTCTTTCATTTCGGAGAAGGAAAACGTTTTCCATCCTCCTTTTCAATCCAATTGTCGAGACTGTTTCCAGCCGCGTCTTGCATACTACCAACAAATGGTACATGTGCACGTACACTGTTAATACGTACATCACAATGAAATTACTTATGTACACTTACTAACGTATTATTTTAATATCTATGACTTTAATAGATATAACTGCATGTATTACTTATGTACGTGTTTTCTCCAAAGCCTTCCGAGCGAAAACACTGGACGTCTTCTTTATTTCTATTTTTATAAATTGATATCTGGTGCTTCGTGCTCCTCACAGTCCGAAGACGAAATCACTTCAAGGACGCCGCGGCATTTTTAAATTTTCTTTTTTCTTACGCAGTAATTATGATTCTAGAGAAGGCAACGCGAGTAGAAAAAACGTGAGCCCACAACGGGTGACCCTTCGTTGTGGCACTGCGAATGGTTCTGGCAGGAAGACCCTACAGTGTTCTGATAGTCGTTAGGCGTGGTCGTCTTTTCTGACGTTACAAAAGCAGCCTTGATCCAGGCCCCGAGTCCACTGTGCTGCTTGGGTACTTTGCTGTCGGCCGCTTCGAAACCCCACGTCTTTCGAGCCATTCCTTGTAAACGCTATCTAAGCTTCATCGAGGACAGTTTGTCGCAACTGGTATTCCATTGATTGACAGTTAGTATTGTGGGTGAACGTAATGGGTAAATGCGAGCGAGGCAAAACGGTCGATGTCCCGTCCTAACAATGCCTCGCTTAAACTTGAGTTGCGCTGTGTAACGTATACCCTAGCGAGATCGCTCCGGGTAGTTGTGCTGCGATGCTCATGAAGAAGACTCCACTCGTCAATAACGTCCTGCTTATTTACATTGCAATCTCCAAAGATTACATGTGTACAAAGCGCAGCATTAGTAACGGGAAGTCCTTTGCGTTTGAGCGCAGAAGAGAAGGTCTCGTGTAGCGAAATGACTGACACATGTACTTACTGTAGGGAAGTCAGCTGCCGCTGCAGATCGTCTATAATTTCGCGGACAAGTTCGAGATTTTTTCGTCTCTTCGTGATCTTCTGAATGCTGAAAGGAAAAGAAAGAAACTGTTAGTACATTGTGTCCATGAGACGAGAGCGAAGCCTGCTTCTGCGGACGTTTGACGAATACCTTACGTACAGCACCTAATCGCGACGAAGGACAGTTGAAGCTATTTTTGGGTGAGACATTTGAGAAGAACATTTCCATAGCCTGAGACTTTGGCAACGACCAAACTGCCCGAGGAACACAAGCTGCGCGGGTTAATGCCATTTCTACCATTAGTGGAGACAGGCTATCTCCAATAATGGCCACCAGTCTTCAAAAATAATAAAAATAAAAAAGAAAGCTACCTTCGGAAATGAAAGCAACGGTATGTGAGTGGATACTAGTTTTTTCATGTATGCTAGGGAATAATGGCATCCGCTCCGTGCTCTGGCAGACAGGGCTTGTTGTCCACATTGGTCTCGGGATAAACAGCAGTCGATGACGAAGTAGAGCAGGTTCTCTGAGCGATAATGATTGAGGTTGTAGCTGGATACGTAACATATCGTGCGATAACTTGTGCAAGTAGCCAGTGGAAAATTGCGGCAGTTTCTACAGAAGAATGTGGAAGGACTAGACTTAAAATAAGAAAAGAAAAAGAAGAAATTGTTAGCATATTAGCTTACCCGCGCGCTGCCTTTTTATCCCGAGGCCAACGGGAACGGTAAACCCTCCTTGGGGGCGCTATGCTAATGGACGGTCTCGTTCACGACGACCTGTTTACGACCTATGCCATTCGAACCGCCATTGTCGAAAATGGTACACTGCGAATTTTGTTCGCCAGAAACGCAGCAGATATTAAGTTAAACGAATTAAATTGATACGACATCAACATCCTGTACATCAGCAGGTACAGGAGTCTGCTATTGGATGAAAAGCGTAGCGAATCGAGGCAATAGAAGCAGATGACGGCACATGCAAATGCAACGGAAGGTTTTCTACAGCAAGTGTTTCACGCATCTCTGCTACAACGTCGCGAGCTGAGTAGAAGAAAGGTAACATTTCATCACGTATCGCCATCTGTTGGCGACTCCTAAGCTCTTTTCGGAATGTACCTAGGGCGGCCAACGGACTAAAAGGCTTCTTTTCATTGAATACAAGTTGTAATGAACGTAGCTCAAAGTTAACGAGCTTACATTGGCGTCTAATTACGATTGGATTCACCTTCGTTTCTTTGCTGCTGTTTTACGGTAGAGGCTTACACGTTAAGGACTTCACCGCTGTTGGGTTCGTTTTGTGCTGTGCAAATAGAGAAGCTGCTTTCCTTTGCCATCCCTTTCTGTGATGTGCAGGTCCAAGCGCATGCAAGAAGCGCTAAGTGGCGCATCCCATCCAATCGTCGTCTCCCGCTCCTGTGAAAGTCCATCTACTCCAATTTATTCCCCCTTGCTCCCTATGTCGCACTTAACTCAAGGGCCTCGTCAAAGGAAAGTCAAGAAAAGAAACATTGTGGGCCATGTCATCCACCGATTGTGGGATGACGGCTAAATGGGCGCGTGCTTGTCAAGCTCAAGGATTGTCCTCATTACCGTTTTCCATGCCCATCATTCGCACGTAATCGCGGGTCAAAAGCGAGCTTTCAAGGAGGTTTCAAATCAACTCTTATTTACTTTTTTTATGCAGCTACACGGCAATGAAAAGAGTAGTGAATGTCGACAAGTAAGAACCACTACTGAGAAATGTCCTGCTGTCAGAGGAGCACTTTACTGTATTGCATGAGACTTGGATCCAGGTCCTTACCGAGGATAAAGCAACGTTATTTCTCTTCGTGGGAGAAAGTTTTATCAATGCTATGCACACGTGCGGCCCAACAAAGACGTTTTCTCCTCATTCTACTGGCACGATTTACCTGCTCATTTCGTTTACATGATAGAGCGTGCGTAATATTTACGAGTTTCTTTCTCGATTCTTGGGGCTGAGGAATGCAATCCTTCCCTATTCTCTTCCTTCCACTGTTGACTTAGGGGCCAGCAACGGCAAAGGTTCAAATTGTACATTTTCAAAAGTACTGCTGTTCACGTTTGTATCGAGGGCATTTTTGTCAGGTATTCCACATGCTTCATATCTGGTTGCATTTCACTTAACGGACAGTTTCTTCGAGCCTGGTAAGGATGTAAGCGGCAACAAGTTCTCTGCACGTCCCAATGGATGTTCCTTTTTTTCCCTTGAGCAAAGATTGGAAATGTCAATTTGTCTTTCGTTCCGACAGCCTTTCGGCAAATACGACAGGATGTCCCCTTTTTCTTTCGGGACACGCATTCCTTTTTCTCTCGTTAGAGCGCGCCCATAGTCTTGTTTTCTGCTAGTCAAAATGTGAACGATTCACGCTCATCTGGGCTCAACTCTAATTTTTGCCGAGGGGTTACAAAGAAAGGTTCACGTTGTCCTGGCCGAATAAGAGGCTGCGTGAAAAAGGCCTTCTTGCCAGGCTGTCCTTTATGTCAGGAAACACATAAACTAAATTGCGATGGCACTGAGAACACCTGCTGTTCTGTAAATTTCTAATCTATTTTTTCTCCGAAGGTTTGGACGAAATGAAATGTTACACTCCGTCAGAACGTATGCATCGCCTGCGTATGCACTTATGACACTTATGCGCTGCATAAGTGTCACAAAAAAGGCGTACGCCCACCGTTTCCGGCGAATAGGGTCGGGAAAAGATATCTTTCTGAATGGCGATTGGTCATCGCCGTGTTATGCGGTGAAGTTCTGTTTTTAGAGTGTAGTTAATTTACAAGTTCATTAACTATTTTGACAGAATACAGTTAGGGCCTTACGTATCTGCGTCACGTGAGAATTTCAAAGTCTAAATCTCCCGTGGAAATCGGACGAAGGAGAAAAAAGAAAACTTTTTGCAAGTAAAGAGGGGCCGGCTCTATATTTTTGTACCAGAAACTCTGGCATCTTCCTTGACTTTGAATCCGGTCTGTATAAATTACGGTGCACCATTTCCAATCCCAGCATTAGCTGCATTGTTGTGACTACGTGAGCACATTTTGAACACTAGCTCACCGAATGGATGAAACGTTGTAATCCCACAACGGGGTGACGTCTTTACAAACAAATGTCTTTCTTTCTTTTTTTTAACATGTCACTTGGGCTCGCGTGGGCGACGTAAGGAGCAATGCATTGAAAAACATTCACGCAGAAAAAGACTGGGCTTTTGGAGTCGTTGCTTGAACGGGTGGGGATTGAATCTCGCGGAGTGTCTTCATCGAGCGAGGCTTGGCCATAAAAGAGGGAAGAAAGGTTGCAATCGTTCGCTACAATAACAGCGGCGAGAAGGTAATGAGGCCTAAATAGAAAATAAACACGAAGGCGGCGCAAGCAAGAGCTGAGTAAACAGCCCTCAGGATGAAAGCCCCTAATAATTAGCTGACCTTCGTGTTGACTAAAAATACACATTAGCCAAGTGCATTACCACGAGGGCTGATGTTACGCTCAACTTGTTACTCGCTCACGTGTTCTGCTCCCACACGCTCGAAGCATTAAAGAAAGTATCACCTCGGATGTCTTATATATAGAAAGGTTAGCCTCCTTGCAAGGAAGTCTATGGATATGGGTGCGGCAACGAGTGAGGCGTGGTTTTCATTCCGTCTAATTTGCTCCAGGAGTCGCTTGTCTTGGACAGCCCGTGACCTAACGGGAGCGTAGACGTGAACCCTTCCCATCCGAATCCCGTCGCACTCAATACAAAATTGTCCCAGTGATCGGAAACAAGATGTTGAGAAGCCGAAAACATGACCTCAAGGCAAGAACGCATCTGTTTGCGTTTTCTTCAAGCTGAAGTTCATGTTGGTACTGTATGGCTTTGCTCGGGTGCACGGGTCATTAGCTCCCGTGCCACCGTTTTCATATCGATCGCCTGTAATTCAATCCCCTGAAAATGTAACGTACATTTCCTAGGAAATAAATTCGAGGTGAATGAGCGGTTAGAGCTTTAGGAAGGCCAATCTGCGTGGCTGTCTCGGAGTTAATCCTGGCAGCTGAAAGAAGGGCAGTCGGTGATATAAACAAGTCACGGTCGGGCATGCATGGAAGAAGTTTGGCGTCTTCTGTTCGAAATCACGGTTCCCTGCGCAATAAGTTAGGCAATCGCTCTGGCCAAGTAGTTATCCATCAACGTAGAAGGGTTACCTCTTTATCTTGTCAACGAGGAGAACTGCCTCGAGGGACTATTTTTGCTTTGTTATGTACTCGTCTTTCAAGCGTGCACGAGGAGCCGTATTTGGGTCGGGCTCCGTGAAAGACGTAGACGTAAACGTAAGCAGTACAAACGAAGAAATGTCACAAGTCTATCAGGTCAAGTCAAGAGCATCTGGGCTGCCTATATACTTGAATGGAAGTGGGGCGACGCGAAAAAATTCGTTGAATGTTAACGACGCCCTTGGGCACCTGGACCAAAGGACAACAAAGGTTTTACTTGTGGCCAAGTTTACCATGACATGCGAAGATTGGATCAACTCCTTAGCCACGCCGGACTTGAAAAAGAGCCAAAGGAGATGAGATGTATGAGGCTCGCTAGAAGAGCTCAGGTGTGGTACATGATACGTTGAGAAGTGTTTCTCAATTCTGCGCATCCACCATTGGAAGAGCCGAAGCGTAGGCTGCCTCTGACGCTGATGGGTGGACCATCGTCGTCGGCCGCCACTTTGCGATACGACACCGAAGGGATTAAGGGCCATCTCGATTTCCTCTCAAATCCCTTCTCGAATCTGATTTGCAAATCAAGGAAGGAACAAGGAAGAAAAACGCTTTCGGCGATGGGATGCAAGTCGTGTTGCGTTTAGCCTCGGGTTGGAACCGACTCTATCAGACAGATGGGTGTTGAAAACAAAAAAAATTCTTACTACACTGTATTTCAAGCCTGCCTTGAGATATTGCGGCAGCTGCGCCTCCCATGCACTATTTTGGGCTTCCTAAAGCTGTCACACACGAGCGGGCTAAGGCGTCACTCATTTCATGCGTACGCTGCAAGGTGGTGGGTGCGAATTCTAGCGCCGGACGTGAACCTTTCCAGACGCCCAGGACTAACCCCTCCCACGGTCTCTCACTCCTTCCTGTCTCCATCTGTCCGCATCTGCTCATGGCCACAGTTGCTTAGCGGCGCTAACACCGAATGAAAATGGTCGCACCTAAAGAAAACCGGGAAGGGAAAAGAAAGACAGATGCGAAAAGCAGAAGGTCGTACACTCTAAAAACAGAACTTCACCGCATAACACGGCAATGACCAATCGCTATTCCGAATGATGTCTTTTACTGACCCTATTTGCCGGAAACGG
>JARGYV010080181.1:0-13222 GCA_029532675.1 Ornithodoros moubata | reverse complement strand
ATAAACTAAAAAAAAAAAAAAAAAAGCGATCCTGTAGCACTATTTCATAGCGCAGAAACCGACACTAGGTGAGGACAAAAACACGCCTTGTTGGTAATGGCAAAGCGGGACTTCTTGTGCTTGTCTAGTTTCATTCTTATCTAGTCTATGGCGTTTCGCCAAGAACCAGAGGCATGATAGTGCACGCTGCATGAGTTCAGCAGTTCAGCCGGACTTGCTTCCCCTTGGTGGTCGCAGTTAGCCTGTTTCGCGCTGTGTTTGTATGGATGCATTTTGACATGTGTTACCTTGGGAATCATCATGATTCCATTGATAAGAGGAGCGTACATTCGTGAGTCAGAGGATGCGCAGTTCAGTTCCATCGTCAGCCTACCATAGCAGCACAATGTACTAAAAGTCAGGTGCAATAGGGGTGTTCGGCAGGTGCGTTATCTGCCTCCCTTACATGCTGCAAGCTACAAAAACAATCTTTGTCAACCCATTTACCCCTATGTACCAAACTTTCAGTATATTGTGCTTCTTGGGTAACAAAACAAGGTGATAATGCTGTTAGGTTAGACCCAACTTTTCAGTTTTCTTTAACTAGACGAATGTAAAAAAAGAAAAAGACTGATATGACATGTACGATACTGTAGAGAAAACAGGAAAAATCCTAAATGCTAAGAACCACTGTACACACCCCCATTCTTGGGATGCCGGCCGCATGCTTCTGGTCTCTCTGGTTTGCTGCTGCATTGTATCTTACTAATGCTTTTGATCATGCTTGTTCGCATATTTTGTAAGATGAGAATGTTAGTTGCTGGTGTTCAACACTAACTTATGGTCTAGACATGCCACAAATATGGATACATATAAACACATATGCTTCAGAGCACCAAGATACATTGAAATTGAAGAAATAAAAATTTTTTGACAGCACTTGGGCTCAAGCCCAAGTCCAAGTGTTGTCAGGAAATGGCCTTTTGAATTTCTTTGCATTTTTCCTGTTTGTCATTATTAATTACGTTTCACAGATATTGATGAGTTAAATCCAGGTTTTCATTGCAGCTTATGACGGGAAGCATGCGGCATGCATAACTACGGTGATTCCACAAAATAATAAAAGTGACATTGTAAAAGTTTTATACCAGCATCGAAACAAGCAAGGTTTTTTCTGCTACAAATTTATCTCTTATAAAGGCACATAAGACTAGATTTTCTCCAAGGAACAGAAGTAACAGGAGTAGAATAGCAGATATGCTCATTGTTATTCGGTTTGATGTATAGTTGAGGAGTTTTGATGTGGGGAGTATATGTTAATGATGATAGTTATGAACTTGCTCCACCCCTCATACTATGAAAGGATGAGGCTCATAGGTACATCACTTGTAAGGTGAACAGAAATTAGGAAGGTTATTACTGTTTTTTAGTAAAGGCATTTCACAACTCCTATGTTTTAAAATTTTTTATCCAATAGATAGAAAAGAGATAGGGTTCAATGCTTCTGCCTCCCGATTCTAACACGTAAGATATAAGCACTGCGTTCAAAAAGCATTTGTTTCTTTTTTTTGTGAGTATGTGGTCTTCATAAGCGGTCACCCTACTAGACAAGCTTTTAATGCTTTCATGTTTAATGTAGAATGCAGTTTTGTTGGTTGCCTTTGACCCATCACAAATTTTTAAACAAAACATAATATGCTAAGCATATCTATGAAGACTTTGATTATGTGCAAAAGGTAGGGTGACCATTGATGCTCGTCAAAGGTTCTATTCCTGCTCCCCCACTTGAAGCAGATGCCATGCCGCAACTCATGTAGTTGCTGTGATCATGACTACATGGCAGTGCACTTTGTGGCTTTAAATGCATTCTCACTTCTAGTGTGACCATTGATTAGTGGTGTTAGGTAGCTCAGGTTAAGTTCATGATGTTTACATTTACATTTGTGGGGACCAAAAAATTAAGCACACAATACATTTCTGTTCATTACTGGTTTAGTCACCAGTTGTGTTTGCATCTAGTTAATGGTTTCATTATCATGTTTTTGAATAATATGAAGGAATGGAAGAAATGTTTTGTTAAGTTTCAGATTGTCTTCTGCTTCAAATTTGTAAAAAAATTTGTGGGGTTTCAAAAACAGAAATTAATATAAATGTAGGCAAACCGGTGAGCCTCAGAAGGAAACGATTTTTTTGTGAACTTCTTGAGTTTAAAGAGGAACATACATCTATATACCAGAAGACACTGTCGTTCTACAGTTTGACAGGTTTTTATCAGTTTAACCATTTTGAGGTTCAATACTTCGACAGATCCTGTCATACGGTCCCAGCTTTCTTTCCTCTTCCTTTTTTTTTAAATATTTTTTCTGAGCCCCTGTTTCTGTGTGTGTGTTTCATCAGATTGGGCACTTTCTTGAAGTTTGGGAAGAAATACACGGAAACAAGATTGGATGTGAAACACAAGTGAACCAGAAAATATTCTGATGAGCAGTGAGGTTTATGCAGTGCATTGTCTGCTGAGATAGGCATAAGGAATTCATCTCTGGACTGGTGAAATGACCTCGGCAAGAGCTTTATATTAGATTGCTTGCATCATGATACTTTGTCCTATGCATTTTTGGGTTTCTGGTTAAACTATTAGTACAATAAAGTGTGGCATATTTGTTTCTTTTGCAGCCGGATCCACCAGAATGATGGAAGGTGTGCATGAACTGTTGCCACTCTTGCAGGGAAAACATATGCTTCTTACTGGTATGTTTTAATATTGCTCCTCCAGGGTAGTTTACGTTTCTCATAGTGGCATGTTTTCAGGCAGATCTGTGCAGTAGAATAGTACACATACATATTTATGTTGTCTCTGGCATTATACAAGTAGTGGAGGTATCCTTTGTATTGTGCCCGAGGTGATATCTTTGTTGCACGATTCGTCTTCCTTCAGTTACACACAGTCAAGTGAAAAGGTGGTTGCTTCTATGACTGAGACAATCGCATTTTGTCTAGGGTTAGTACAAAGTTGATCCAAGACATATGCACAATCATATGCCATAGATAAATTCTTAACTTGCAAACCTGTCTGTGAGAATTAATCAGAATTGTGTATGTTACTTGATTCATCACAAGCTGGTGTGCACCCTGACTCTTCGTCTTTTTGTATAGGAGGAAGAGACCTACGTGGAGGACCCATCCTGACCTTCCCCGCAAGGTCTAAGGCAGACAAGTTAAGACCCGAAGAAATTCGAAAGGTTTTAACATACCTGTCTAGTATACCCTGGTAAGTTCATTGCTGTGATTAAAATTTTGTGTAGTGTTAATAATCTTGATCACCTAGCTTCAGCAAACCATCGAGGCATGAATATCTGCCATAAGTTACGAATGTCATGTATGAGTTATAAGTAGTGAAATATCGATACATTTTGATCGACGGGCTCAGTTAAACTGTTGTTAAAATTTCCTGTCCTACATTAAAAGGTATCATGATTTACATTTCCTAAAAAATTAAAATCAAAACCATGCATCAGAGCACTAGTAGTGTAATTATTTGTTCTGGTGTTACTTCTTCCTCATTTACAGGAATCCTTAAAAATCACAAGCTATAATATGCATGTTATACATGTCTTGTCACACTAAGAGTGTCAACAAGGAACCCTATTTTATATATTTTCCTCTATATTTACGTATTACATAATGCATATTCTTTAATTCAAGGATAAATCAACTGTGAATCAATGAAATCCTAAATATAGAACAATTATAATGTGTATAATGTAGCATGCTTATGTGAAATGAAAGCAACTGACAGGTCTCGTACTTCACACTTAACTCCTGCTAAGTTTTGTGGATCCAAACAGGCAGGAATTTCAGAAGCATGTTGAAAAAGTTCCAAAGTCTCTGTCTAGCTGTTTTCAGGTCATGAAATTTAGAAATTTAGATTTACAGTGATTGGCTGTATGCCTTATTTACAAAATTTTTAGGGGTGTAAAATTGATGGGTTTTACAGTACTGTTTTTAGCTCCTGATATAACTTATTTTATAGGTCAGTGAGGCTGTTGAATCTAGTTCATGGTGTCCCTTGGGTTATTTCTATTATGTGGCAATTGGAGGGGGTCTAGCTAATAGTCTGAAGTATGTCTGTTTATGTGGGAGAGCCGAATACACCAAGTTATACACATCAGTTATGCACATTTCCGTACCATTTGTTTGTTGACTATAGAAAAAAAGATTTAAAAAGTGATCCAAAGTAATTATTGTGCTTATGTTTTCACTGTGAGTTGAGAGCTGAGATATCTGCCAAGCCATTTTGCATATACAAGGCTGTGTTGTTCATTATTTGATGAAGAAAATGGTGATTACTATTTGTCAGTAAAAAATTATAAGGTGTATTTGTAGCCACCTCTATTCTGAAGTAGGTTCTTGATACCTTGGGCCAGCTACTCATTGACTAAGACAACAAAATGTGATCAAGTTAGACTACAAAGCAATAGCAATGCTAAAGCAATCTTTAAGTTGAGAAATTGATGGGAACTCCAGATATAGGAAGGTGGTAGAAGAGAATGAAGACAAAATCTTTCTTATTGTGTACCTATTTTGCCTTGTATGATTTTGAGCAGTTGCATCAGCCCTGCAATGCACATGCCAACTTGCCCAGTTTCCTGCAGCATTAAATCATTTCATGGCTTTCATTTTCTTTTTCACATCTCTATTTCAGTGAGGAAGCCAGGGAGCTTGGGTTTTCTGTGGTGATAGACACACGTGGCACTGCAGGCAGCAGCTGGAAAGCCACCCTGAAGCTACTTCAGGTGCACATTGTTCCTGGTACCCATTCCTTTATTGCCATTCGTGTCTAATCTGTAGTGTTTGTATTTAGGAACATTTCCCTGCCAAAATTTATGCAGCGTATATCATCAAAGGGGAGACCTTTTGGCAAAAACAGAGAACCAGTTTAGGAGGTTCCAAATGTAAATTTGAGGTATGCAGTAGATCAGATATGTCTTGTGAATGTTCTTGTGATACATGTTCCTGGTTAGTCCACATTATGCATTGCTTTTCATAGGTTCACCACATTCATCAAGAAGCATTGGCCAAGTACATTGACCCATCTCAACTGACACCAGACCTAGATGGAACACTACAATATGACCATAGCCAATGGATAGATTTGCGTATGGTAAGTGTATTTAGTGTGTATGTTAAGTTACGTTGAAGAAAGTAATGTTAGCGTAGTTTGTAATCTGTTATGGAAGTGCAGTCTTTTTCTGAATTTGTCTTTTTTTTCCTCTTAAAATTAGGCCCTGGAAAAATTTTTGTGGAACACTGGGGATCTTCTTGAACAGCTGGAGAGAATGAAAGAAGATCTTGTGAGCAACAATTTTGCTGAAGATGTGGCAACAGCCAAGCGTATGATTGAAGATCATGTTAGTGCCAAGAAGCGTGTATTGCAGATACCGGTTGATGAAGTAGACCTTGAAGGGCAGCAAGTTCTCCACAGGTGAGTGAGCTTGTACACTGACGTTTTATGCAGTGCAGAAGCTACGTGGTATGTTACTTGAATAATTTGCGGGTTTTAAATCTGCGCGCTTGTTTTTGAGTGTTTATGCAGTATTATATTAAAAACAGGAACACTCCTTTTTATTTTATTTCCTTTCGTCATTGACAATTTGCTCCACATTTGTCTTATATTTATTGAAGTCTTTAGTTCCTTATTCGTGGTGTGTTTCTGGAGAGCTTTTTTTTTATTGCTGCCTGAAGCTAAAGGTTGTACATAATGTGTACTGTTGTTACTTTTGGCACTAATGATATAGATGTCATGGCATGGCAGTGGGAAACACCAGATTTCTTTTATGTTGGGGTTCAGTCTGTTTTGTGTGTATCTTCTTAATGGTTTGCTTGTTCTTTGTTCATTGTAAGTCAGTGAGGTAGAGCAAGGGAATATGTGGATTTCCTGAAAATTGGGTGCTTGTGTACCTGAGGGTTGTCATGCAATTAGAACTATTTTTGCATAGCTAGAGGATAAATCGAGAAGACTGGTGCTACAGCTCTACAGACTTGATTGCCTGGTTTAGCCCACACTGCTGTTTTATACACTTACAGACTTGGGCTAAGCAGTGGTGGATGTGGTGGTGGAAGCAGCAGCAGCGACTCCGGCTATTCAGGTGGCCGAGAGAGCTGTTGTGGTGGAGTTCCCCAAGAGTGGGGAGGTGCGCCCCAAGTGGTGCGTTTGCTTGAGAACTTGCGTGTGGCTCGGCAGCATGTATTGCAGCTGTGGCATGTACGCAAAGTGCAGCTTGATCAATGTCTTCAACTTCGTCTGTATGAACAAGATGCACAGAAGGTCAGTGATACAATTGATTATAAATGTTTAAGAGTAATAAAAAGATAATGACTGCATGGGCAGTAAAAAGCCTAATTATTGCAAGAATTTGTGCATAAAATGTTTCAAAATATCATGCTGCTTGTTTGTGCTTAGGTAACTCTGTGACTCTTGTCAGTGTGAGCATGGTATAAAGCTGAGCAGCTGTACCTTCCATTTACTTTCAGATGTTGGACTGGATATATCGTAACAGGGACCTTTTTCTCATGAATTATGTTGAGATAGGGCAGTCCTTTCAAGGTGCAAAAGTTTTGCAAGAAGAACACAACCACTTCACTATTGCATCTATGGTGAATGTAGTTCTTTTATACGTCTTCAGGCTATTTACAACATACTCTAAAACTTCACGATGTATGCAGAATGTTTATGCAAACATCAACCGAATACTAGTGATGGGGTCTCGGTTGATTGATGGTGGCCATTATGCAGCAGCGACGGTACAACAGATAGTGGCTGCCTTAGACCACACTTGGAAGGAATTTGCAGCTGGACTAGATGAACGGACAACAGTTCTTTCTCTTTCCGTGCTTTTTCATCAGAAGGCGCAACAGGTACTTACTCAGACCCACATCTTGCAAAGCTAAGCTGTTATGGAGGAGTGTATGACATTTTAGCTCTGCAACATTTGCTAAAAGAAGCGTATTAGTATGAGCTGCAGGATAATTTCTCATACTACTTGTTGGCTTCAGTGAGACATGCGTAGTCAATTGTTTTCTTCTCTTTTGTGATATGCTGGTATCTTGCAGTGTAGAAGCAGTACAAAGAAAGGCCCTTTTTTTCAGTACTTGAGTAATGTATCTTCATGGAGCAAGTCTAATGAGATTTCCAGCATCCCACGAGAAGTAACAGATTTAGAAGAACTTATCCATAAACACCAAGGACTCTACGAAACTATGTGCCAAGCATATACAGAGGTGCGTGTTGTAGCTGTCAAGTTTCTCACTGTTCGTGTTCTCTTTCCTTATTTTCATGCTAGATGAGTGCTATCATCTGATATAATGCCTACCTAGACCTTTCTTCTCCTGAACATCATAAACAAATGCAAAAATACACGGGACGGACGACTGGGACACAGCGTTTGTCACAGCATGCTGTCTGCCCCGTGTATTTTTGCGTTCGTTTATGATGTTCATGTATCACCAACATGCTCTTCTCGTCCTGTTGTTAATTCCTCTTTCTCTTGTGTGCTTTCAACATATTTTTGTTATCGTACCCGGTTAAAGTGCCATTTCTTTGAATTTACGTTGCCTCTAGGTTCACAGTGCCAGCAAGAAGCTCTTATATCAGCTTGATCATCTGGTTCAAGTGTGTCACTCATCAAAGGCTGAGCCACACAAACATGTATGTTGTTTTATGTTCACAACTTAGATTTATCAGACAAATATTTAGTTTTACTAATGTGCTACTTATGCCCATGGTTGTTCACAGATGGTTGAAGGCAAACCTGTGTTGGATTGCCCCTCTGGCGATTATTCGGAAGGCGCAAAGCACGTGCTGTCTGTCATTCACGAAATTTTGGGTCATCATCGTAACTTAGAAGCCAAATGGCATGCCAAGAAGTTGAAGCTTCATCAACGACTTGCACTTCGGCTCTTTCAAGAGGACGTTCGGCAGGTGAGGTGTAAAGGGTTTGTGAAAAGGAACATGCAGAGCGCACCAAAGTTCTTTCCAGAGTATGCTACCATCACTTATTAAAATTGTTTTTCATACATAGTGCAGTTTATTTCAAGATTTATTCCACTGACATGTGCAGGTTCTTGACTGGTTGGAGAAGCACGGTGAAGTGTTTCTAAGGAAGAATCCGGGTATTGGTAGAAATCTTTTGCGGGCACGAGCACTTCAAAAAAGCCACGAGCATTTTGAGAATGTTGCACAGGTATGATAAAGCTAGTAATATGATGCTGTTGGGATTTTGAAGTGGTGATTAAACACAATCGATTATGCGAAATTTCATGAGAGACGTGAACCCTGAAAAACTAAAAAGTCCTTCACCCAAGAAATGTTATCGTGTAGTTTCTTGTTCTCTTTTATTTTGCCTTCAATTACGGTCATGGTCTGAGCAGCATTTCTGAACATTTCGGTTCGGGTATGCTTCCAGTAAAAATAATGGTTTGGGTATGGTTTTGGTTCAGGCTCAGTTCAGTATTTACTGTACTGTACTTACAACTGTTATTTCTGATGTGTGCATTCAGTCAGTGCAAATAATGACTTTTGTGCTTGCGCCTTGCCTTGTTTTAAAGCATTAATGCTGCTACAATGTTGTTGCAGAACACGTACACCAATGCAGAAAAGCTGCTAGCCGCTGCAGAAGAATTGGCTCAAACGGGCGAGTGCAATGCAGATGAAATTTATGGTGTGGCCCAAGAGCTGGAAGACCAAATTGCAAGCTTTGCAACCCGAGTTGAGCAACGCAGACAGTTGCTACAGCTTGCCGTAATCTTCTATACACATGACAAAGAGGTAAGGATGCATTTGCTAGGACATAGGTGAGCTACTGTACATTGCTCACTTATGAGAGCATACAAGAAAGCAGGGATTTTAACGTTCCGTAGCAATTGTGTCAGAGAAATATGTTCTTTGTAGCAGTAAAACCATAGTTTTCTCTTACACCACTGTCACTAGTAAGTTTGCTGTGTTTAGTAAGCGTGACTGTTCTTACAAGTATGTTCAGCATGCTTGAGCATGTTGTGGTTCACTTTTATCAGCATGAGTACTCCGTCACCTAAATGTGATAATCTGTCTGGATAATCTGTCTGTCTTTCTTCTTTGCTATGGAACTAAAGAGATTTATGTTTAGTATTCAAACCTATGGTAAGCATTGTTGCAGTGCAGTCTGGTCGGTACTGTGTTCATAGTGTACTACTTTGCAAACTGCCACGAAATATTTAAATAAGTATGAGTATGATCATGTTGTGTTACCGAGACGAAGATCACTTGTCACTACTGTTTTTTGTGCCCAAAATCATCTTATTCCTGTTTCATCTGTTTATCAGTTCTGAATTTTAAAGGGCATTGCACCATCCAACAGGGGCAATAACAGTTACTAGCTGAAACAAAACAAAACATCCAGTTTTGCAATGCTAGATAGGTGTTTCCTATGGGTTTCTCGGCAGCCAAGCATCCTGTCAAATACCAGGAAGTTGTGGGGCAACAGGAAGTTCTTTCTTGTTCAAGTGAAACATGTCTCCAGTTACTCCCTTTGTTTTCGTAGTGAATGGATCGCTTCTCCACTTCTCTGTCTTCTTGACATATTTTTTTCTTCCATGTGATAAAAACGTTTTAGCTGACTGGATGGTTTGAAGAACTCAGAGCAGAGCTGCAGAGTAACAAAGTAGCAGACTCGGCAGATACGGCCGAGCAGCTTCTAGAGCAGTTTACACAGCAGAGGGACTCTACACTTGATGCTGCAGTTAGCACCATTAGTGAAGGAGAGACCCTTCTGGAAGAGCTTAGGTATGATACTCCTCCTTGCCTGTGTGTCATTCTCTTACTGCAAGGGAAAAGGCATGTAGCATTGTTTGAACTAAGCATTGTCTGAATCATTGTAGGAGCCTGGGTATGAATGCAGAGACTGATAGCACGGGCTCATACGGAGCTGTCGAGGGAACACTAGAGGCCCTCACGAGGACTCGAGAGGAACTGGAGGCTCTCTGGGCCAACCGCAAACTTCAACTGGATTTGGGCTTGCAGCTGCGTCTTTTTGAACGTGATGCTGTTGAGGTTAGTCTTGTGATCTCCCCCATTGAGCTCTCTACTGTGATCTCCCTTTTTAGCTCTACGGTCAAAACACTCCATTGTTAAGAGTTGCATAAATAGTAACATTTATAATTAAATTGTAATGTACATATAATAATAATAATATAATGGAATAATTTGTAGTATTGTTGTTAATATGTTCATATATGGGGGGGGTGCCATATATAATAATAAAATTTCCTATTTTTTATACAATCTTAGGAGGGAGGAGGACACATGTAAAATACCTATTTTATGTTGTTAGGTTTCTATATACTTCTCATTTAGACTGTTTTGCAGTGTAGGTGATACTGAACTCAATTGTTTTTCATTTCAGCTGAGCTCCCAGCTTGAATTGTGGATGAACGAATTGAAACACATTGAAGTGACTCGAGATCTGCAGCAGGCAGAACGCTTGCAGCAGTTGCACTGCGAAAATGTGTCCCACATGCAACAAACAATTTACCATGTGCTACAGAGGGGTCAAGAGCTTTCTCAGGTCAGTTAATTGTTGACTCTGAAATCTAAATGCCATATAAACAGTTTAAACACCCATTCATGCTACCATAAATGTTTGCACCATAAATGTTTGTGCTAAGGATTGTTAATATAGGTATATTTTGATTAACAGGAGGAATTTTGCCTATTATTGTGAGCTGAAGATATGTATTGTAAAAGTAAATAAATAGCTGGGGCACAAAAACAAAGAGACGGGATGTGTACATGCACTGCCAAATAGGAAAAGGCTTGTCTCATCCTGCCAACAAAGTTTGGACGTTATGTGCAGTTGCATATACTATGTTGGACTTACTTGTCTGGTATCAGCACTTCAAAAGTGTTCTGAATTTGAATCATTTCAGTCCAAATTTAAATCCTTCAAAGGGCAAGTGGATCTGATTCGAGATGAGTTTGGCTCTGAAGTAAGGGTTAAGATTTTAATTTGTGGTCCTGACGAAAACATGGATTTTATTTAAACTAGATTTGAGTCCACAAATCTAAACAATGCTTTGCTAGCTGGGTCACAAGCTAGAGGTCTGTACCAGTATCCTCTGAGAGGGCAGGGTTGCATACTGCAATGTGACACTCCTAGTCCTTTAGCCCTTCCTTTGGTTGTACCGGGCTGTTTCAACAAAAAAAATGGTGATTATAGACAAGCATTCCTAATGCAGCACAGAATCTTTTTGGCACATCAAAAGCCCCTGCAGTGTCAAATCCAGGTGCCAATATCAATGGGTTGATATTGGCACCTTGCTTCTTGTGGGAGCCTACTTTGCATTGTGTGGAGAATTGGAGAATGTGGAGTGTATTTTTTATTCACTCACTTATTCTACACTGGAATAACTAGTTTTATACAACAATAGCTGCTATGATAGAACGAAGACCTTTTCTGCAGGTGCTGGAGTCATCAGGGATACGTCTAATGGCAGATAGCCAATATGATGCTCAAAGCCGAATTCAGGCTTTGCTCGAGTTCCTGCATGGTCGCGAAATGGATATAGAGGACTTGGCTGAAATGAAACGAGTGCGCCTGGAGCAGTGCATGCAGCTATGTCAGCTGGAGAAAGATGCTAATCAGGTTTTTATACGATAGCTGTGTTGTGCAGACTTTTGCAAGCAAATCTTTCAGAGCTCCTGTTGATTTAGTGTTGTTATATTTGTTGTGATTTTCTCGGTTTGTGCAGGTGAACACATGGATTCGAAATGGCGAGGCGATGCTTTCTGCTACATTTTTGATTCCAACTTGCCTTACTGAAGCTGAGCAGTTGAGATCTCAACATGAACAGTTTCAGCTGGCAATAGAGGTAAGTTTGGCAGTGATACTTCTTGTTTTGTTCTTGTACATCTCAAGAGTGTGCAGAATCACCTGAAAAGTAGCACAAAGGGGATATTACCTGTTCAGGAAATGATGACACAGTTGTACCTGTATAAACAAAATCATGGATGATTCACTGTAAGCAATGTAATGGAGGCCTAAATGAGCCTAAGCTCAACATTAAATAGAACACATCAAGATAAGAAATTAATGTTAATATTGAAAAGTGTGCCAAAGTGCTTCAGCATCCAGGAGCTCACATGTAGGCCCTTCTAAGCCATGGAACGATACGTAGATGTGCTGCATGCACATTTTTGCAGGATGCTGGCTAAACCAGCATATTTAGAAACTGACAAATTATTATCATCTTAGTAACCAATGGGCTTTCAGTCATTCTTGTAGTCGTATTGAAAAGAAACGTCGAATGTGTCCCGCCCCTTCTTGTGATTTCTTTCAGAAAACGCATACAAGTGCTATTCAGATCCAGCAAAGGGCAGAATCTCTAGTGCAGTCGAACCATTATGATCCTGCAGCAGTGCGTGCTGTGGCAGAGCGAGTGGACACCTGGTGGCATCAGATGATGACTCATGCCGAAGATCGTCACCGCTTGGTCAACGCCTCTCTTCGCTTCTACAAGACTGCTGAGCATGTAAGCTGCCCCCACTTTGCAGTATTGCAGGTTGCATTGAGTACTGTGTTTACTTTGCAGGTGTACTCTGTGTTGGATAGTCTGGAGCGGGAGTATCGACGTGACGAGGATTGGTGCGGTGGAGAGGGAAAAGAGGGCGCGGATCGCGCAACGCACTTGCCAGAGCTGCTGCTTAAGCACCAGGAAAAAAAAGAAGCCTTTCTCAAGGCATGCACTATGGCACGCCGTGATGCTGAGACCCTGTTGAAGTACACAGCACGCTGTGCACAGTACTATCCGCATGCTCATGGGGATGCTCCTTACCGTGGACCAGAAGCAAAAGTTAAAGGTATTACTATTCTCTTTGGCCTGTTATCAACTAGCCGTGTTCCAGAACAGTGAATTTTGAATTGGTGCTTTGAGCATTGGAATATACAGGGTGCGGCGCATAAGTGTGACATATTTCGACAGCGTCGGAAAAATAGCAGATGATGCTTAAAATCCCTCAAATTTTGCTGATCGAGAGCATTTCGTCCGAGCATAATCGGAAAACCGAAACCTGATCTCGCCTTACTAAAATCAGCGCATGCCATGGGTGTCGTGTTGCACCACCTAGGTGTGGTGATGTGAACTAGCAGCTGAGACTCCGAGAAATGACCGATTTCATGCGAGATAGGCCATTGAAAATGCATGGGGTGAAATC
>JARGYV010080180.1:0-13206 GCA_029532675.1 Ornithodoros moubata | reverse complement strand
CGCCATGTGCGTATAATATAATGGTGAGTGACAGTGCGCGGTCGGAGAACTGGTTTCAGATGCTATGCCAAGGTATGCATGTGCAAGGGGATGTTCGTTCAGATTTTATCTTAAGGCTGGTCCGCACTATAGCGTCCGAATGCGTGTGTCCGACACCGTCTGCGAAGCAGCGGACGCATACGCTCCGTTGCCCGTCCGCACTTTTGCGAAACAAACGCAACAGGCAGCATGCGCCACCCAATGAACGCCTTGACCATTAGGGATCACGTGACTAAGCTTGCAGTCATGGCGTCGGGTGTAGAGGACGGGGACAAACAAAAACGGGGACATCCGACAACCGGCATGTGGTACGCTACTCGCCCCCTATAAAAATATTTTTCTCTAAAAATCTGGAACAAACATAACATAATTCATACACGATGACCTCAGTTAATTTAAGTTTCATTTAGCGTATGCTTATTTACCAGCACGTCTATGTTGAAGGTGTTCTGATTGGGCAGCGCTTGCGTTGCCGTGCGGTGCGCCACCCAAAAGTTGAACGAGTTGAACCCATGCGTCTGCGATCCGTCCGCTGCTTGCGAAGGGGTACGCGTAGGTTCGCAGATGGACGGACGCGTCGGGACGCAATAGTGCGGACCAGCCTTTAATTGTGTGCTGGTTCATGCGAAGCTGCATCACCTGCGTATAATTGAAATTGTCTCAAGGGAACTGTAGTTCCATCGCTGGTGTTTCGTAGTCGCCCATCTCAGTAAACATTACTGCCTATTCTGTAAAATCTGCGTCATATATGGCGAGTGTGTAGCTTTACCGCATGTACAGCCCGCACGACAGCGAAAGATTCACGTATCAAATGGCGCGAACAGGCGTCAACAGGCTCAACCTGCTGCAGCGTCTCGCTACAATCAGCACCCGGAAAGGACATCGGCTTTGCGTTCGTCGCTCATAGCGGCATGCTTATGCGTGCCACTGTATATGCGCACGTTTCATGTGGAGGTAGCCTTATGTACGCATCCTTAAGTCGGCAACGGTAGCTAATGGGTAAAGAATGTACGCGCCGCGGGATACAGACCGAATTGCATTATGCGTTTATCATTACAAACACTGGAACTAAGCACGCATCCTCACAACAGCCGGGCAAGGATAAACTGTCTCGCCAGAGAACAGAGCACGCTAATCGAGGCTTGAGCAGCAGAAATAGAAGCTACATGAAGCAGGAGATTTGTTGGGCTTCGAGGACTGTTGGTACGTCACTGTTTACTTGAGCATAAAACATACAAAAAAAAAAAGATACAAAAGAGTGAAATCTCCTTGGTATTGGTGTCAAGATCTCCCGTGGGCATTGATAACCCTGGAAGAGAGGATGTGTAAAGAACGCCCGTGTGGGCATTCCAGTGGTATACATAAGACGTGAAAAGTGTTAGCCTTGTTATTCTGGATAGGGGGTACAACAAAACAACAACATTCTTCCATTTTTTCTCCTAGCTTTCAGCAATCGGACCAAACAAAAAGAAAGAGCGAAATTGGTCTTGGTGTGCCTAAGGTGAATAGCGAGTAATAATATGGATTATAGCGCCGTATTTTGGCAGCTTCTCTCTGCTTCTAGCATCGGTCAACGTAAAAGAGCCATAAGCGTGTAAAATGTGGCAATAAATTAGCGGTGCACGAGTTTTCAACAATTATTACCAGATAAACTGAAGATTATAAAAGAGTTAATGGCTTCACGTGCGACACGCTGTATAATGTGCACCTTTATACTAGGCTGACCGTGACACGTGTATTGGATTATCACTAAATAATGGTTTTCCACATTGCCGTGTCGTCTGTTTTACTGCTACTATTGCCACATAATAAGGTTGCTTGCTTTCATGTGCACGATTGGACCCGGTCATTGCGGAAACAGCTTAAGCTCGTGCCATGACTTTCATCGAGAGTAGTCGAGATGACCGTTAAAGATGATCGTCGGAGATAGTAAAGCGACATACAGCCGTACCAGGACGCTTCATTGTTTCTTCACTCTAGTAGCATTTTAGGGACATGATTGTTGACACTGTTGGGACATAACATACAAACATACACATTAAATGTGAGAGATTATGTCGATTGTCGCAAAACTTCTAATTTGAAAAGAGTTTCAGAACAGGACGATAAGAGGGCCTCACGTAAAACCCTACCCACAGCCATTTACAGAGAGAGTTTTGGCAATAGGAGGAACCTAACCCAAACGCACATCAGACGCTCGTCTTAAGACGTGATTTTATTAAGAGGCTAACGCCGTCGTCTACTCGCAACCGAATGGGCCGCCATTTTGCGACTAATGCCTCGTATTCGCACTGCGCACATGTAGCTTACGTAGTTAATGCGCTTGTAGCGTCTTTTGATCCCCTTATCGTGAAAAGTGCAGTTAACAGTGATGAAGCAGCCCATTTGAGTGGCTGGAGGCTTGGAATCCTGCCCCACGACCGCACGCTACACGCTACACTGTGCACATCTGCACGGCAAGAATCGAAAAGTCTCAGGATGGCATCGCCTTCAGCTAAACGGCTCTGACTACGCAGCGCTTGACCGTGACTCGTTAGACCGTGCTACTCGTTCTTGTCGTCTATATATCTCGTTGTCAGGCGTATTAGGAATGCCACCATGAATGCGTTATCAATACGATGTAACATTTGATGCTTCACGCGGTGAAATCTGTGGAGTTCGTGTAACCTTCAGTGGCAAATATACCCACCGTCATAACCACAACATAATTTACTTTTATTGTCTCTCCTTTCTCTTCTTGTGTGTGTGTGTGTTCGTGTGTAGGTGTGTTTACACCTTGTTCGCACTCTTCAACATGTATAATTCGGCCTTGCTTAGTGACATTAGTGTTCACAAAGTGACGACTGTGATAAAAACGAGCATGATTCCAGGTGCGAAACTATGAAAATATTCCTCGCGATGATAAAACACGCGATACATGTGCAGCCAAGCGTTGCCTACTTGGCTACATGTTGAATTCCCAATAAACGAAAAAGGAACACGCAGAAAACAGGTAATTCAAAGGCTATAGCACAGCAACGTGTTGCGGATGCGCCTTTGATTTCGCGTGCTTTTGACTAATACAGTAGTAGTGTAACCCCACACAAGGTACCCGACATGATCGTGATTTTCTCACCGGTGTACAGTCGCACGGACACAGGATACTCGGATGTCTGGTCGTATAGTGTTGTTCGGGACTTGAGCACTGGGAGCCTTGAGGACGTTGAATTTTAGCACAAGTCCTCTTAATAAAAGAAAAAAAAATACATTTCCTAGAGTCAAGTAGAAGGCTCAGTGCCTGCCTGTATAAATTGGTTTCAGCATGTCGAGCATAGTAATGATTTTGTTTCGCTCAACTCCGACCCATATATAACGAGTTTCTGTGGGAAGCAGCCCTATCGTCGTATGGTTATGCCTGGCTATGGTGAGTTATGCTCGGGGTGAGCATAGGCCGGCGGCGCGAGTATATGCGTCTGTTGCCATTATATTTTTAAGAATTAAACACTTACAGTTCGTCTCCTTCACCTGGTCTACTACCTATACTAAGCACAGTGTCACAAGTGCAGGATGCATCAGCTGTAGAAGATTTTGATGCGCTGGAGGAGTCAGCAAGGTAGGCCCGTCGTACAGCGTCTACGTAACAGTGTAACCCCAGACAAGGCATGGCTATCTGCATCATAGCCCCGCCGGCGAATCTTTCGTTTTTTTCTACGAATGAATGGTCAGTATGGACGAAGAGGTTCGAGATATTTGTGCTGTTAGGGTAACAACAACGTGCAGAGCACCAATAGACGCGTTGGTCTACGTCATAGGCACAGAAGCTAAGTACATTTCCAGGACCTTCCGTTCAACGAAAGACCAAACGAAAGACGCCATAATGAAGTTCGACAAAGGCTTCATAATAAATAATAAACGTGATCTTTTCAAGTGCGAAGCTTAAAAATGTTGTTAAGTCCGTCGAGTAATTCATTGGGGCCTTGCACACGTTGATGGAGACGTGTGCTTACTGAGAGCTTCGAGAGAAAGTGATCCGATTCTGCCTTGTCTCAGGAACGCATGACCATAAGCTGTCCGAAGTCCTGGCTCGATGCAGGTCAATATTTGCAAAAGGCACAACAATCAGCAAGACAACGAGAGGCGTGCGACAGCAGCAAAGCGAAATAAGACCGAGTAGACAAATAAGACAGTGGACGAAGAGGAACGACCTGTATCATGACAGACAAAACCTTCGTCAAGGAATGTCGACAGCCAGGTCACGAGAAGAAACTGGATTCCAGCCAATTAGTTGTATCTGGTGGGGCCGAACTGTGGACAGACCCACGGATAGAGACTATCGTATCAGGCTGAATACTAGCACGAAAGACAAAAAGAAAAAAGCAAGAGAGAGACGTTTCGCTGCGGCCTGCACATCTTGGTGAACTCTACCTTCGTTTGCGGTGCACATCATTTTCCTGTTTCCTGGTATCTGTTCGGAGGAAGAATGTTCGAAATTAGATATCACCGTGAAAAAGAAAGGCGTTCAGCTCTTGTTCATAGCCGTAGACATGTCCAGGAGACAGTCATTTTAGAATAGTTGCTCTGTGAACGATTCACTGGCTACAGTTCACAAACGGAAGTGCAACCTGCAAGATTAACTGGTAGTGTACATAAGGGCAATGCGTCTAGGGACTGACAGCAAACGCGGACGCCAATCACGTTGTCAAGCACTACGTGCCACTCTAAAAAATTAACACAGTCCTTAAGATGACTTTAAAACCAATAGAGTGGCCCGATACTCCGTTGCAAAAGATTGTAATGGATTTCTGTTTCGACGGTCAATATTTGGCGACTATTTTTCTACTGTCCTGGAATTGTATGCCTTGAAAACCTGTCGACAACTGTCGTCCAGCACTGCAAACCTATATTCTGTTCTGTTATGGTCGGTTATGACGCGTTTGGGAGTATTAAACGCCTACAGTTCGTCTCTCTGGTCAGGTCCGTTACATATCTCACTCATCCAACTTCCGCTGCAATTCTCCGGTCTGAACCCTTGTAAACTATAGCTAGCGCAGGTGCGGCTCCTTGCGTAGGGAACAACGGATTCAGACAAGTCACATATGCAGACTGTCGCACGAATAACAACAGCTCCTATGCTCCTTCGCCTCGCTAGCCCTCTTCATGATCTTTGTTGCGTGACTTTAGTGATGACTTTCACGCAGCTCTGCTACGTGACAGACTCAGTGTAATGAGAGGAGCAGCAGCCGTTTGTCGGTCGCGCACAGCGAGTGCAACCACTAAGCAGCGAAAGCGAGGAAACGCAGGACGCCAGCTTTTCAGGTAAGCGTTCTCCATAAAAAATTATCAAACACCATCCTTGCGTGTCATCGTATTAGATTCACCAGGACTCAATAGATACATACATATAAATACAACTGAAATTTCACGCGTACATATTGTTTTAAACACCTGTGCAGTTATGCTAAGAGCCACAACAAGAAGGAGGCCAACTGTTTTTCAACACTATGGTCGGTACGGATGACACAGAATAATTCTCACCATGTTATGCGGAGATGTTTTGTTTTAAAATTTTATAGTTCAGGTTTATCGCTGAGGTTACTCGCTGTTGCAACTCTTTAAAAGGCGACAGACTTCTGCTGCTCCAGATGTTGCGAAAACACGAACATACAGCACGTGCAAGGTCATTGTACAATTCTGAACTTCCTTGATGTGTATACGAAGAGAGGAGTACGCTTCATAAGGGAAATGTTTGTCTGCGTTCTCCTACGTTGCACACTAAAAACAAAGCATCACCGCATAGCACGATGATAACAATCCATAACTATGATAATACCATTCTGTTTACTCATTTGTATGCAACGCTCGTCGCGTGCCTGTTTGTTGCAGACATCACCTATAAGCTATACGATTGAGATTAGCGATAGACATCGTTCTGGACGAACATTGGCTTATACCGCGTTATGTGCCAAGCACTGCCTTTATAGTGCGGAAGTACTGCTTTGGACACGCTTGACTGTAATGACTAGTTCGCGGTTTGATGGTCTCCTGCTAGAGGGATCGCAAGCTAGGAAACTGCACCCTTGTCATGTAATAAAGGACATCGTGTTCTCCAGAAAAATATCACTTACGACTCTCTAGCACCTCATCCCTGGCAGAAGAGGGCTCTTATGGCGCAAACTGGAAATTACACACAAGCGTGCACAGAGCAGTACATATTTGAAAAGACGTACGCAGAGAAGATAGAATGTTTCGAGGGAAACAGCGCTCGAACTGGGATAAGTAGAGCTAAAGGAGTCACCTAGAACTTAAAAATGTTCAGAGGGGGCTACATATAGCGTTGCGTGCATATAGCTCTTGCAGCACGAATGAAATTCAGTGCAGGGCAGCATCCAATGGTCCCGCAAAAATCTACAGGAAATTTAGTAACTTGCGGGTATCTAACGAAAGTTGAACTTGCAATATCGAGGGTACTCGACAGTGACAGCGACGGCTATTAGAACCTAAAGTCAACAGAAGCACACAGGTCAAGAGGACTATAGTACCGATAATCACATTTAAATGAGGCGGCAGAAAACCAGAACAGGAAAAGAACAGGCCGCTTTTTGCGTGTGCGACCTATGTCGACTGCGAAGAGCTATCTTCGCAAGGAGATAAGTGACTGTTCAAATCAATCTATTAGTTTGCACCACACCCCAAAACACAACAAGGTTTTTACGATTATGAATGAAGACGTTTTTTCACGTGATTTGCAGTATGATGGCCTTATTGCACAGCAACAAAAACACATTACCTCTGTCCCTCAGTGGTGTATAACTATTTGGCTTCTTGTTCTATTTAAAGTTTGACTTCATCGCGTTAATCCCGTTTACATCTCTATGTTCTCTGTTGCTGTTCTTTTTCTCTTTTTTTTTTTTTTTTACGTTCACCACGGAATCTGAATTGGATAATAACCTCAGATGGTGGCAGACGCTCCTCGATCCGTCGTCACCTGACCGCATCTGAAAGATACCAGAACGATGCATGCTCTGATGGCCTCATGCAAAGTTATTTCCGACAAAAGCTAGCATCATTCGGCCAAGATTCGGCTGCATCATGTTACACAATCGCGCACAAGTACGTGCAAAAGTGTAAGGATGCTACACGTTGCAAATTGTAATGTCGGCGTAACTTTTGTTTTTCACATATTTTCTTTGCGTTCCCTACTTGTATCATTCAGTGCTGATTTTCGTAAGCCTTTAATTAACACCGAACAGCACAACGTCCTTAAACCGTTTTGTATTGAATATTATATAAAATAGACCAGTTACGTATTAATGGCAATCAACTATTAAAATTCGATTTCCTTATTAACTTCGTGTTCAACATAAACTTCTTAGACAACCACTAGCTGCATAGGTTAAGATACAAACTTAAAATGTCAAATTAAGACCGTAATACGACATCAACTTATTCCATTTTATCCACCGTAGCTGTGACAATGGCAGCCGTTATTCCTTCACAGTCTTTGCAATCACAACATTTCACTTCCTCTTTGCAGGGTCCGCGGAATCTTCCGATGGCACTCAGATGAGCCACATGTCTAAGGGTATGAGTGCTATTCCAGCGGCGCACAATATAACCGGCTTGGTGAACCTGACAAGTCGTGAGGCTCCCATCCGCTACACACTGCCGCTGCTTGGTTATGCCATGCCGGTTCTTCTTGTGGTCACAATAATTGCCAACACTCTCATTGTAGTGGTATTGGCTCAGCGACACATGCGAACTCCCACAAATATGGTGCTCATGAGCATGGCTATCTGTGACATGATGACTCTTCTGGTACCTTCGCCCTGGTACTTCTACATCTATTCTCTAGGAAATTACGTCGACATCATCAAGCCAGCGCCTGCCTGCTACGCATACAACAGCATGCACGAAGTCATTCCAAATTTCTTCCATACATCCTCCGTGTGGCTGACGTTACTGCTGGCCGGTCAGCGCTACGTGTACGTGTGTCATCCCACTGTTGCCAGACACTGGTGTACCATGCCGAAGGTGGTTCGAGCCGTTGGCTGGATTGTGTGTCTGGCTTTTACTCATCAGCTACCTCGTTTTTTCGACCGAGTCTACGAGGATGTGCAATTCCGTTGGGAAGGACAAATCCTGTGGGGTTGTTGCATGCGGACAGCTGCCTGGGTGGAAAGCACGTTTGGTGAAAATGTCTACTATGTGATTTACTACGCTTTTAAAGTGATATTCGTGAACATAGGGCCATGTACAGCTCTGATCATACTTAACTTAAAGCTCTTTGGCGCCTTGAAGAGGGCGCAGAAAAAGCGTCTGAAACTCTTTACCGAAAACCGAAAACACGAAAGCAAAAGAGTACGTGACAGCAACTACACCACAATGATGCTTATTGTCGTTGTAACTGTTTTTCTGTCTGTCGAAATCCCGTTGGCGGTTACTGTGCTCCTTCACGTATTTATGAATACCTTGCACGTGAATCCTGTTTCATACGACGCACTTAACATCACCGTTCTATTCACCAATTTTTTCATCATGCTCAGCTACCCTGTCAACTTTGCCATCTACTGCGGCATGAGCCGGCAGTTCCGTGAAACGTTTAAAGACCTGTTTGCGGCTGGTACTTTCCTGCCCAGACCAGACACCTCTTCAAGGTACTCTTTAGCTAACGGACCTAGACCACTGAATGAAACAATCTTGTGATATTTTATATAGTTGTCTTACGGGATACGAGCGATCGACTCTAGATTTTTTCTTGTTCTTCCTGCTTTTTCTTCAACCCTAGTTATTCTCTATTCTACATTTTCACTGCCTGTCCACATCCACGTCAAATGCTGTCTCCTAACCTTTGGGTGTATAGCGTAGGTGACTGGTAATGAGGCTAAGGATTGCTTGGGCATCCCTATTTTACCCGTGCGCTATACCAGATAGTAGTAATAGAGTCATTACACGCATACAAAAGAAAACTACGTAAAACTTGTCTAGCGCTGAATCCGCTTTACCTTAAGCGCTTGCCCCCTAATCAGGCTAATGCATTTGAGCGTCTAAGAAACAAGCTTAACCGCGTGACACGCTCAGAGACGATTGGGATTGAGCGGGATGTATTGTCTTGCGTGACTCGTCGAAAATGGAGGGAAGGGAACTTACTGATATCATGTTAATCGCTGATTCACATGACATCAATAGAAACAACGCCTACGAGTTCCATAAGTTACATAAAACAAACGAGTTACATAAAACAAAAGTGTTAAACACATTCTGAATCCTGATTGGTACTGAGACTGTCATGTGATGAATGTTGGTGATCGTGGCGCGATGTTATGTTACAGTAAGGTCAGCCTGCTCAGATAAAGCGGCTCGTTTCATTCTGGGAAACATGTGCAGGGCCTACATCGCAGGGAATCGTCTTAAATCGGAAGGGGGAAACCTAGGAAGAACCCACTCGGCTATTCGGCTGGTGCCATGCGATGAAGGTGATATATTTTCAGCGTTGCCTCACCAATGCACTCTGCTTTCCCCTGTACGCCTGTTAAAAAAAAAAAAGAAAAAAAAAGCGCCATGCCCTGGAGAACAACACGCGTTTAAACAAACGTGTGGGTTCTATTGCCACTCTGCGCGGATAACAGTGCAGAAAACGTTAAGAAACATATTGCATTTAGGTGTGCATGAAACAGAGATCAACATGTGAACAAAATAGAACATCCTATAGTCCGCGTCATCTCGTTCCTTTTCTCTCTGGTTTTCTTCTCGCGTCCCGAGCTTTGATTATTTCTTTTACGTCATAGTCTGACATTCCATGACTTCATTATGTGAAATACTTTTGCCAAAGTCTTTTGTTATACAGTCTCAACGGTCCCAAACTGCGCCACCTGACGGCATTCTTAACAAGGACACGCGACTCACTACACTGTATGTGACCTATCACGTGGTGATTATACATCTCTCTAGTGGGCCATCATTGGTGCCATTAAGGTGGTCAGCAGCAGCTTCACGTAGCATTCAATCCGTTTAATAGAAAAAAATCCCGTATGAAATATTCCTATGGCTTCTGTTGATTAAGTGCTGTGGACCCTCTGATCTTAAAATTGATACCTTGGTAGTGTTTCCCCTGCAATAATGACACTCAGTTCGTTTCATTTCATGCAGCACGCCTCAGCCTTGCTTATTGTGGTGGAGGCTTGCTTCAGTTGCTCTTGACATATTGCAGTGTTCTCAGAAAAAAAGAGGTGTGAGAAAGAAAAGAAGAACAGCTTGAAACGTCTTGCGTGCTCTGCGATTCGAAAGTTGTTGCAGGTGTTTGTAATTGATGTCAATGCTATACGAAGTACTTCCTCATAACTAACATGCTGTGACAGTGAGGTCGTTTCTGTCGCCTGCGCTTTGGCGGGTCATATGCTAAGAAAAAGGAGGACGAAGAAGGGACAAATTGGTGTAACCAGCTTAACGTGTAAAACAATACAGAGTTATTTCAAAGTTAAAACACGCACGCACGCACACGCGCTGCATGGCAAAATCACATAGGATACCGCATTTTCTAATTTTTACCCTATATCAATTTCCTCGTTTTACCAGTGGCTTGAGCATCTGAATCACTGCACGCGTTAAGAAGAAAGTCTCTTAAAAAGAAGAAAAAGAAAAAGCTTTTATGCAAGATAGTTCGGTCCTTCATTGTTGTATAAGGCAAGGCTTGTTTATTACTTTTCTTCTTCTTCTGCCTTCTCCTCTCTGACTATTCGCAAGGACGACGTTTTATCACGGCTTAGCATGGGTATTGGTAAATTAGAAACGGGCTGTTGCCATTACGAAGTAGTACAGGGCGCCTTCGACATCTTTTTCACAGTGCCCCAGATGTAACCTTCCAAAGGAGAGAATGGACGCGAGAGTGAAGGGGATTCCGCGACGGCGGCCCGAGGCTTCTACCACATTTGAACGTCATATGGAATATAGACGACATTCTAGTAAAAAAATGGGGGCCCGTTTCGTTCATGCCGCATAGTGCACAAAGTGGGGAGTCTCGACGGCCGCACCGGTGCAAGTAAATGTTCACGGACATGGCGAGGCACCTTAGTCTCGTTCTCCGTCCGTGAGGAGTAGCATTGCGGGCACCACGGAAAAGCCAAGTGTTCATAACCCGCATGTGATTGCTTGATGGAAATTGTGCGTTGTAACCGTCGGAATTGGGCACACAGAATGACAAGGAGCGGTGGTAGAACGTGTAGGATAGGGCCGGTGAGGGATACCCTGAAAAATTTATCTGCTGCCTCGTTGTAGGGTATGCCCCGGTGACCAGGGACCCATGACTGAGAGAACACTGTGCAATGCATCCTCCTCTTCCATTTCTTAATGTTGATCTTGATAATGATGATGAGTTCGATTGTAATAAGTGACAGATTGCCTTAGCCAACACTAAGATCTGCTACTAAAGGGGTCTTACGGCTGTGAAAGGGGACAGGCAGGGTGCGGCAATACGCATAACATTATGTGACACCTCTGAAGCGACTGGCACTCGTTCCTCAAACTCATCGTCATTTTAAAAGCGTGTTTCACAAAACGTGTCTTGTTCGAAGTGAAGCTACTATCGCTCTTTGCCGTAGGATATATTGCGCTAAGATTGCCTCCGTGCGCTTTAGCTCCATATTTTCGCATCCTTTCTACACGCGTTCTGGCACGCCTCTTCCCGAATAATCACCTCGCCTCAACGCGTTTTCCTCGCGAGAGCATCCTACCATAAAACGCTGCGATGCGCACATCCTTATGCTGATGGGGTTGATTGCCATGAAAGCAGTTGCACGAAAGCGTTATCCCTAGAGTCTGGACGTCATAGGTTTTATCAAACTTGACGGCGGGCATGGTGTAAGCGGCAAATAGGCTCTGCCTCACATTTCCTGTGACTTTACAAATAACTTATATCATATCTTCTCAGTTGAACTACGCATTCGTCATTCTCAGGTTGGATTTTTTTTCCTAGTTCTAAGCTCTACGCGCTAAACCTAAGGTTCAAATCATTGTGGCCATGAAATCCCAAAACAGTCATGCTATACAGCACAAACCCAATAGACGTTCTCGGCGACTTACACAGCTCGTCGAAGTTGCGAACGCCTTTGGTGATCAGTAGCCAAAGCTCCCATAACTCAATGCTGATCACCTACAGCAGCAGGGAAAAGGGAATTTTGTCGCCATTGTAACTCCGAACCTAGCGCATCACCCCGTTTCTTAACGAACAAGCGATACCGTGTGTGCTCGCTTTCCTGACATGGCTTCAGGGTTACGATGATAGTGGCGTAACTCTTACCGGATGAATCAGATTAGTTTGCATTAGTTTCTGGTCAAGTTTGCTTCAGGTTCGGTTCATTACACAAGTCCTTTCGCTCTTTATTTTAGTGTTCCAAAATATATGTTCTTCATTTGATAGAGTATTGTCAGATGCAATGACACAGGGCAACAGGGGTTGTTAAAATATAGTGCTGCCGCAACCCAACTTACTGGCACTTACCTCCAACATATGGGCTGGGCACAGTATTCGATAGCACTGCCACTTCTGCAGAACAGCGCATACAAGTTAGTTACGTGTAATCGTCAGAAATTATCTCACGGGTTCTAACAATTCTTTGGGATTCGCGACTTTTACGGCACCGCTCTAAGACAGCAGTAATTTAATTTGGGCTGGTTTGATGTGGATAAAGGCACTGCTGGGGCCTAACTTGTTTTTTCTTTCTTTTTTTTTTTTTTTTGTCTCCTTACTTCTCGCCTCGTGACAGTAAAGAAGCACAGACGACATCTGCGATCCAAACGCAGTTCGCTTCTTTTTTTTTATCGTTTATATCTGTTCCTGTCTTTCTACATTTCATTTCTTGTGGATAGTGTGAACACTCAGGCATATAAGGTTAACTAACGCAGCCGGTCCAGCTTAGTCGTGATTCACATAAACACGTCCATCGTACTGAACGCTTAGGTATGGGCCGCATCTAATGACTGAACGAGGGCGGCTTAATCGCGTGCCACGCTTAACGAACAACGAGGGGTGGATCGCACGCTAAGTGCAGCACGTGACACGTTTCTCGTGACGCAACCAGCGCTCGTTTCGTCGTTCGTTGGGCTTAATCTATGGTGCTGGCAACGATCCTTACCGCTCGCTAACGGAACGAGTGGTTCGCCCCACTCGTTAATCGTTAGCGTAAGCAAAAAACA
>JARGYV010080179.1:0-10308 GCA_029532675.1 Ornithodoros moubata | reverse complement strand
AACTGCTCCTGTCCTGCGTTTTACACTTACGTGCTCCTGGTTTACACTAAGCCACGATGTTTTACACTTAAGAACTGGCGGGAGCCTGCTGTGACAGTTGAAAGTCTCTTGGTTTTCTCGCATTTACACATATTTATGACCGAAACAGTCATTAAGCGTTAGTTTAAGGCCTGTCGTTTTTAGAGTGTAGGCACACGCGTACGGCAGTTGCCTCGCTACGAGACGGGTCATTCTGAAAAATGGTTGTTTGTGGTATGCGTTATCTCCGTCAGTACTGCTTACTATTAAATGACAGGCTCAACGACGTGCTCTCTAAAAACAGAACTTGACCGCACAGCGCGTTGGGAACCAATCGCGTTACAGAATGATATCCTCCATTGTCCTGAATGGTGAAAAACTGTAGGCGTACGCATTTTTTGTGACAATTAAGGCGTGCGCTTAGCGATTTAATAAGGATCCAATAAGGAAACATAACGATATCACTGCGAATGGTGATTGGCTCTTAGCGTGTTATGTGGTGAAGTTCTCTTTTTAGAGTGTATGCGACATTCACCTTGAGCGGAGTATTCGATTGTCCCTTTAAGTTGTGGTAATTGCTACTATCGGACGTTTTCGTGACTGATTCTTCTGAATCGTTGCAGCCCGTGCAGCCTGACCCAATGTGACTTGCCTACCAAGTCGCAATGCACTTCACAAATTAGGCATTTCGGTTAGGGTTCAGTGCCATTGTTCCTTCTTCGCGTTCAAGTTAAAAAAACACCAGTTCTTCCGACGAGTACAGGCTGATTAAATGCGCATGTGCCCGCTTAAGCCTTACATATGTTTCCGTATGCGTCAGTGCCCCAGTCAATTCCTTAGTTGCAAATTAGTTATTCGTTGCATTAGGCTTCGTCTCTACTTCATTGCATAGTTCGTTCGAAATCGACCAATGGCAACATTTTTCTGTACGTAAAAAAAAGCACATTTTTACGTAACTCTTTGCTGCTTCGAGTAAGCGAAGTCGAATGGTTACATCACACCTGAGCCGGCACAGTTCCCTTTGACATCGACGCAGGGGTGAAAACACACTCGTCCTGCACCGAGCAACGTTCCGCGATACATGCACTTACACAAACCTCGATTACTTCATGCCCTCAATAATGGAGAAGAAAGAACGACATAAGCTTGTAGCACTCGGCACTTAAACCGAAATGTCAGGCTGACCTTCTATATATTGCACCCTGATACTGCTCCAAGCGGAACGCGCACAATGAACGAGATTCATGTTTGGCGAATTTGCAGATTTGGTTCAGGTATCGAAGTGCTTGGAATAAATCGGTTTGAACCTTTATTATTGCAATCTGGAGCTGAATCTGGACTGAACCTCTGAAGTTTAAACTGAAACTGCTGCTTTCAGGCTGGAACACACAAATAGGGACAAAATACACAAACTAGCCTCAGTAATACTCTTGGCTGTTTCCGAGATTCAAGACAACTTTAATATGCTGCGGTCTTGCTCGCTAAGTCAGTCACTAAAACAACGACTCGTCTGGCACACACAACAAAAATTTACATTCCAAGACGCGGCTTATTGCAAGGCTGGGCAATGACTTCTGAACTGTTAGGTTAGCCTTGTTTTCTTCGAAAGCTGTTGTGCCAAGCACAAATAACCTCTGATTTCCTGGAAGGAAAGTGGGGCATATTGTATTCTATGTGACCTTTGGTGTGTCGGATGTTGTTTTAATCACCAGACTAGAGAACCTGCTAGCGAGACACAAAAGTTGTCCATATCGTTGACTGGATTGTCTGTTCTCTGGAATTAGCCACGTATATAATCTTGTGAGACATAGTCTGCTCCGAATCCACGTATCTTCCGTCTCAGCGATAAAAAGACAAATATCACAGACTGCTAAAATAAGCACTATAACAAAAGTAACCAGTATAGGGACAATGTAGTAAGCAGCCTTTCCTTTTCTTCCCATATTCTATTCGGCAGTTCCCGGGTCTGTAAATGTTGAATTTAGGAATGTGGTGGTAGTGCTGGTGGTGGTAAACGAAAAATTGCGTGTGTTTAAAAAATTTCTTATGTTGTCTCTAAGTTATTTCACCACTGTGCTTCGCCATCTTGCTTGCGCAATATCCCTTATTCGAATACTGGTATTGTCTCTCAGTAGCTACAGCCCTCACATATGGCACAACAGAAAGTAAATGTGCTGCAAGGTTATTTTCCAGACATCCTGAAACCTGTTTTGGAAACTATTCAGAAATACGTGTTCTATATATGCTGCGTTTGTTGTCTTCCATTTGCACCATAGACGGAGAGTAGATTTCAGTTTCAAAAGTTCGAATGTTTGTATGACACCAAACCAGGCAAAAGTAGCAAATAACATAGTGTCAGCCTCAGCATGATCGAGCTCGGTGACATATATCGATGATATATATATGCTGGATTGGTCGAACCGCCACCTTAACATTGTGTGCATTTGTGCTTCGATGGCGGACTGGCTGTAGAGAGTTGTGTCGTCCGCTGGGTTGTCCTTTCTTGAAACACGTTGTATCGGTGTAACTGCGAACAGGATTTCAATTAATTTCATTGGTAGCACCGTCTCCTTACTGTTACGTCTCTCTACTTTAAAGATAATTCAAAATGTGTTCCCTCGGTTGTTTCAAATCATCCTAACGTTAAAGTGCGGAAAGTAGGGCATCTACGTGTTGCGATGATACCATTCCACGTCGGAAACAGTACGATCTATGACAATGAAATAACGGCGGAACTACACGTTAAGACGAATTCTTTTTCCACTAGCCACGCTCAGGGTGAACAATGATCATTTCCTTTATCGCTCTGCATTGATGGGGAATGGCGACTCATAAGACTTTCTTTGTCACAATACTGACCTCAATGGACATGCGTCAAAAGAGCAGTACGTCCGAACCTCATTACAAAAACAGAAAGAAAGGAAAAATAACGGAATACCAAACAAAGTTATTCGCAAAGGTAGTGATTATATATACAGGGTCTTTAGAATGGTTCCTTTTTGTGTGTTTTTTTTTTTTTTCCTTTTTCCGGTGGAAGGTACACGTATTAGTGAACAAGCGTACAATGACAAAACGTGGTAGCATTAGTACAGTGGAGGAATTCCTTAATTTTCAACTTTCGCGCCTATTTATCTGGATGACTGGAGTAGCAAAAGTGGGTTCGCTCCCCAATAGCCCCTGATTTCCATTCGTTCCAACACTTGAAGAAGTGCTGCATTATCACGTTGCGTGTGACAAAATTGTGTCGTAGTCTGACCTTCGATTTGCTCTCCCATACATATCCCAGGTGTTTCAACTAGTTCCGCAATGCCTCGATGCTCATTAGAGAACATGTCAGTTTACCGAAGATTAATGGTTTTCTGGCAGCAGCAGCAGAAGCAGCCGATGAGCTCCTTTCCTTCTGCGTTGTGCTTATCGTGTATGAATTCTGCTTTTCCCGGCTTCTGCGAACTAATGATCTGCAGAACACGTGCCGTATATTAAAACTGTAGCTTTAGTTACGGGAACTGCCACAGATATTGTGGCAGTTCTGCAGTTCACTGCTTATGGTGCTGCCTGTCTAGCGGAAGGTTTAACGTGCGCCAAAACAAAACTCGCCTACGACAGAGAACAAAGGTGGCGTCGCATTGTTAGTATGTTAACTCTATCTGGAATAGCATGAGGAAGCGAAAGTTTGGGGATTTAAACTTGTCAGGCCAAAAAATTATTTTATTTTCTTCTGGTTGACTGGTGAAAATAGGTAATTGCTCGTCCTTTTTAGGGATATTTTAATCTCTTTGAATGGGTGCCCAAATAATTTGAGCATGCCACGCATCATCGCATTTGATGCAAGTCCTTCGTGTTCATATAGCATCACTCAAAGAATGTCTTGCCGACACTGTCACCCGACAATGTCACCTGACAATGGCTTGCACATAACAAGCACATGCAGATAGGGCAAAGTTGTGGGCTCCCCGTGTAGGGCTCTGCTGAGTGCTGTCGTCATTGTTGAGTTCTTTGTGGTAGACTTTCTACCGGATTACAATAGACACAACCCTTCGGTAGAGTACTCTGGGAATACTTGTTAAATTGCAAGGCATTGCAGCTTTAAAGTGTTCTGTATTGTGTACTCTCTTTTCTTGTCCGTGTGTTGGTTCAGATATTAGAGTTTTTAGCCCTTTAGGCTTTACAGGTTGGTTCTTCTTCTAGATACAAATGAAAAGTACCTCTACCTGGGCATATAGGCCTCCTGACAGCAGTACGCAAAAACAGAATATAACTGATTGAGAGTATTGAGACTGAGAATGAACATGGGATTGAGAATATTCAGATACAAAAGGAATTGCGTTTTTATTCATTGCCAGTAGTTAAATATTAACAGCTTGCTATATTAAGGGATTAGTGGGAGTGTGCATGACGGCGTGATGGAATCTATCACGGGGGTGTCCTGTGTAGCGGGTCTTGAGGTGGACCTGAACAAAGCGGTTCGAGCAACCTCCAATCAGCAATATCCTTTACGCAAATACTTGAAATGCGGGCCATATAACATACTAGGGGTCGTCGTGTCTTGTAAAGCTTTTCGTATGATAGAAAACGGCGTGTTTTTTATATACTTATTTCAACAGTTGGCTTCTGGACCCATGTTTGTTTGTTTTTCTCATGTTGATGTTTAATATCAATAAGTAACAGAAACTTTAATCCAGATTATAGTCACATGATTCAGGCTGTCACCTATTTCATGCAGTGGGCATTGACTACGGCTGCGTTACGTGCTTTTTCTTCCATTTTTGCGATATAACAGGGGTTTTGAACTCAAACATGTTAACTTACATTCTGGTGACTATTTACTTTCACCGAAATATTTCTGACACACATAATTTTAACTTGCACTCTGACATTTCACCGCAAGTGTTTCCACGTGAGACTTCACCATCTATGTAGCAGGCTATTATATAAATTTTTTCTACAAGCTGTGCCTGTAATATTTATATCTTTCGATCCTATTTTGCTTATACCCTTGAAAGCATCGCAAACAGAAAAAGGAAGGCATTTTCGAATACCATATTTTTATTGACCTCAGGTGTCCACTGCTCCGTGTACCGTGTGCTCATATCCTATAGTCCGATGGTTGGTCCTATAAGCGCGCGAAATATTCCTGAAATTACTCGAAATGAATTAAATAACTACATCAGTCTAGCTCTAGTTCCACCTTGCGAAAGAGAACTGACAGCTGCGCTTTATGTCTGTCTGGTAATCATTTATCGCGTTGGGCAGCCATTTTATTCGCCCTTTGTTCAGACAGCTTTGAAAAATTTAGGGAAGCAGACTGAGGTGAGCCAGCAAAGAAGTTAGAGACGTGTCAGTTGGTGATGGATGCTGGCCTCGGTCGTTGCTGACGTACACAGCTGCGACTGATTGATCGTTGCGTCACTTTGTACCATATAGTGGCTTGTACATCAGCCTTCTCTCATTAGCCTGTCCCAATAGTGTAAATGAACACTTTCTACCATTTGAGATTTCCTCCAATATCGCGCATAGGTTTGTTGTGGCACAGTTGACAGCCCATGAAGGACGATGATCGAAAGTACATATGGGCTGGGAATAAGGGGACACCTAAATTTTCGATCGTACCTTGTTATCAGAGTGAACTCATTAGAATATTTCAAGTCCAAAACAAATTACTCAAATGTTGAAATGGTATGAGACACGGCAGATGATAAACATTTGACCTATATTTGTTTCTGGTTGCATTCAGCCCAATAAGATAGTGTCACAAACATCAGCTCTACATGAACTGTGTGCTGCGGGTGCTGTTTTTTTTTAATTTTGTGTTACCGCCGCAAAGCTATTTGTAGCTAACTAGTATCTTCTTCCGAAAGAACTCTGGTCCGGAATAGATATTAAGAGGGAATCTCGAAAACTTCTGGCGACCAAGATGAGTGATAAAAGTTGTAAGTAGCTGGGATTCTTGGGTTAGCTTTACCTTCCACTAACAAGAATTGGCATCTATCTTTAGAAAATTCTTTGATGCGCCTCTTAGGCCGATATTGTGTTCTGTCAGTATAGGAAATTTGACACAGATTCGATAAGCCATATTCGGTTTCCTTGCGATAACCATACCCCAACAACCCTCCGTGTTCTTCTCAATGGGTACTATGACCACTTCTGCAACCACTCTATCTCCATTTTTATGGTTTGTATAAGAGGTGGAGGTACCCTTCTTGGTGCCGACGGTGCATAGGGTACAGCTTGCAGTTTCACTCTTCTGTGGTACGGCACATTAACACAGCCTAAGCGCTAGAACAGCTTTGGAAACTCCTGCACGGGATTCACCGTGGACTTTTGCACTTCAGACTTCTGCACTGTGACCTCAAAAAAGTTGTTTACAAGACCCAAGGCTTCGCTTGCCTCATTCGACAGCAGGAGTTCTCCAAAGTCCTTAACAATATAGCACGTTGAACTTCCTTCATATCCAAGCTCGACACAAGTCGACAAATGCAAGTCGCCACTGATTCGGCCCTTTGATTATTCTATGGGCTTAGTGTGACATCTTGTGGCGGTTGGTATTTTCAGAGGCCCAGTCACGTCTTCGGCTGTGTCGATTTTGAAGTCCACTGTAGAGCCATAGATACAAGCCACCGTCCAACACTTGCAATCTTCCATACCTACTGTGCCAAGAAACGAAGCTTCTTCCGACACGACTCTGACCGCCGCTGAGCGTTGACATACCCGAGAGTAATGTGATCTTAAACCAATCTTACAGCTATTGTTGTTTGCATTTCGCGCTGGTCTTCCTCTGGGATACCATGGGCTCCTGCATCGCGAACAGACGGCTCCTTCTTGAGTGCTGAAGGAATGGTCGCCTTTTTCGTTCCTTTGCGTTTAGTGCAGTATGCTTCAACCTTGCCGGAGGTTGAGTATTCTTGAGCCACCGAACTCTGTCACTCGAATCAGGACGCAGTGAAACCTGGTGCTTTTTCACTGTCGGTCATTTGCCATGCCACAGTTTTCGCTTTGTCCATGTAAGATGTGGATCGAGCTGCATCGTTTCTGAAAGAACCTGCAACCGAAAGAACCTGTAGCGATCGGGAATTAAACTTACCCATTCGTAAATAGTCTGACGACCAAATGTTTCTCAAAAGCTGTAATGACAGTAACAGTACAATAACGTTCAGGATCCGCTTCATTCAAATCCATAGTGGGCGTAGCGATGCCGGGTGTATGTGGCGCTTAGCCAAAGAGGAGATAGGCCAGGATCGTGCTCATAGAAATGTAGTGTCCAGTGCCTGGCCATGAGCCTAATTCTTTCAGTCTAGTCCAAGTGACCTTGCTGTATTGCTGGGCCGTCATGTGGAGCGTGTGGTGCGGCTTTCTGACGCCGTGGTTGTCCACTTGCGGAGCCTTGAGCTAACTTATGTCACCATCGACTCGTAATGGAGGTCGCCAATGAGCTAGGAACAAGGGAAAAAGTACATGTGCTGATCCGCTTAAGAATGTCATACTAGCATCATTCCCCTCGCGGGAACAAAGGGAAGATCCCTTTAAAAGCGACGGCTATAAGCACGAATGAGACAGTCCATCTTGCTGTTGGATGACGCAGAGGGGTGTAGCACGATTCCCCCGTCTAATTTCCCCATTCTGTTTCCCCCTCCCTGTGTCCCTCCAGTCCCAGTTCCCATTATGCCGATTTCCCCTCACTTTTTCCCCCGCGGTAGCACTGTGCTGCGTTCGTAGGACCCTGCAAGACATAAAAGTCCCTGCAAATATCCCCAAAAGAGGAGCATGACATGATTAAGTCATAATCTAGTTACAATCTGTTATAATCAAGTCCAGTACCTTTGTTTGCCGACTGTTTATTATATATTCATTTTGATAATCCAAATCAAAGTGACGCAATAAGAAATCCAATATCTTGGTCACTGGACCGTAGGTTTTGCGTTCTCTTCGGTAATCTTGCGTGCTTTGTGATACTAACTGGTAAGGCATCTACCGATTGGTATCGCCATGCGAAATGTATGAAGGCGCCATGCCTCTAAATATACAAAATATTGGGGTTGCAACGACGACGATAACATGCGTTGCTACTTATTTGCTACTACCAGCATAAGGCAAAATTATCTAAAAAGAGGTGACTACTCCCACACTGCAATGCTCAAGCCCTTTGTCGAGGTGGCGCCGGCGGGGGAATCCAGCCGGGGGAAACGATGGGGCGTTGAAATCGAGGGAATCGTGCACCACCCACCCTAGGCCGGTCATGATAGCGGTGCGCCGACGGTGGTGACCAAGGCTCACGAAAGCCGCAGCCGCAACGGCAGAGCGCGAACAGCATCCTAGGAAGACAACTCGACGCGCTGTGAAATCAGACGTTGAAAGTAAACCCAACCCCCCGCTTCTGATTAAGGCTAGGTGATATAGCAGTCGTGAAATATTCTTGTGTGATCAATTAAATGATTATTCGCCACCCTCATTTGTTTGCTGTTGGCTCTCACCCAAAGGCGACCCGATTCTTATGACCATGTTGTTTGATTTCTTCTTCGGAGGCCGAGGTCATCACAGAAAGCAGAACCTCTCCGTTTCTGTTTTCTCTGTTCAGGGTATGGAGGTTCGACGGAATATGGGTGAATTGAATCGAAACACCATGTAGAGGTGCCTGCAGCTGTGTGTCAATTCGTTGCTGGTCCCGGGCATTTCGGGCCCGGCTTCTTTCCTCATGGTCCTCGCATTTGGCTCCTGTGTGTAGTTAATGAACCTGACTCTAGGATTATATCCGCTATCAACCATTTAGAATATTGTTTCTTTATGTTGGTGGTGAGCCGCTTGGGTGTCCAGGACTCAAATACGGGAGGCTCGACATAAAGTCAGACTCGGTTTGCCATCCGTGGCAGAGGAACGCGTTGCACTCCAACTTCGTGCCCTCTTCGAGCCCTTGTGCTCGCCTGGGCATCCCGCGTGTACCTTGACAAACTATTTTTTGGTACATTTAGTTCGCTTCTTTTCGGAGTTAGTTGAAGTGCGCCCGCGAGCGGAGGTACCTCCACAGCATTACCAACCCTGCGTAAGTGCAGTTTGCAAATTGCGTAGATCATTTCCCACTTTAACCATCTCACTGTGGAAAGAGAAAGCTTTCTGATCTACGAGTTTTCCTTTCACGTATTCCAACATTACGTCGTCATCCGGCCGTGCATAGCTGGCAGGCACTATTGCCTCATAGCTCTCTGGAAGACCATGAGTATATATACATCGTAACCATGGGCGTCGGCAGGATTCTGTCTTTCGGAAGGAAAACTGCAACGCCACAGCTAAAATGCTGCAAGCAGTTTTAGCGTACTTTTCCCTAATCAGTGTGTAGAGGAAGTGGACGACGGTCTTAGCACGAAGCCGACACACGAGCCCATGGTTCGGCTCAGATAGAAGTCGGCCAACACTCTGGTGGCCGAGCAATAAAGCAGCCTGTCCTACAAAGTGGTGACCCGGACGTTTGCTGTACGATGTCCCAACCTTAGTCCCCGTCGGCACCTCCAGCTGAACCCATCGACACCCCACGTACAGTCGCCGGAATGACGTCTTGGCGCTTACCAGATCTCTGGCCCAACAACCCTCGCCTCTGGTTCTTACAAGCCGAGTCAGGGTTCCACTGGTATTCATTTAGACCTCACAAAGTACCATTTGACAGTTCGGGCACTCTCTGAGCGAGATATCAGTGAGGTAGCAGACATCGTCGCGCAGCCACCTACCTCCGCGCCTTTCCAACGCCTAAAAGAGGCATTACTGGAACACTTCCAAACTTCTACTAGTCAGCGTATTCAACAGTTGCTGTCATTAGAAGAGTTGGGCGATGAAAAACCTTCCCGGCTATTACGACGCCTGTATACATTTTTAGGAGACAAAGCATCCTCATTCGATGAAGACTGTCTTCGTGAGCTGTTTCTTCGCCGCTTGCCACCCACCGTACGCAATCTATTGCTGGTCTCGCATCATCATCACTGCAAGATCTAGCACGTCTGGCGGACAAAATCATGCAGGACATGAATCTTATCTCCGCTATCCACCAGTCGACACTTACAGCACTTCCACCTGTGGCAGCCCCAGATATTGAGTGCCGCTTACAAGCAATGGAGACTTCCCTTGAAGCCATCCGTAACGAACTACGTTCAAGTCTCATTGAGAACCGCACACCTTCACCCGCACATAACCGCAATCAGCTGAGCCGCCAATGATCGCCCAATCCCGGCAATCAACCAACATAGGCGGAGATTGCCGTCGCCTTCGCGCCACGTCCCACCAAATGACTGCCATTATGCTGGTACCACT
>JARGYV010080175.1:0-16609 GCA_029532675.1 Ornithodoros moubata | reverse complement strand
ACGAGGAAAGTAAGGAAAGTGCCTGCATTTTGGCACTCACTTTGGGGGTGCGGCTTATACGCGAGCGCGGCTTATATGCGAGTAAATACGGTATTTGGTGCTTTGAACTCTTGGTTTGTGTGTCTCTAGGTTCAGCATCCAGCTACATTGCACTTAACCTTCTCAGCACCATGTTGTTATACTTTATTGTACATAAAATTTGCCATCGGTGGTGCACGCATGTGCTGGCTGCTGCGCAAGATACAATCTTGACAAAAACGTTGCCTTTCACGAGTGTGTCGTAGAAGCGCTGTGTTGTACCGTGGTGGGGGCACCTATAGTGAGCTTCTGCATCCCTTCAGGCACTCTCGTAAACGGTGGGAGCGGTTCGTGCACAGTGATAACCAGCACCTAGTGACGGCGGAGGCTTTGGACTTCTTAGACAAGCTGCTCCGTTACGACCATCAGGATCGTCTAACAGCACGAGAAGCCATGGAGCACCCCTACTTCTGTGAGTGTCACTCCTCAGTCGTGTGGGGATCTTAGCAGCAGGGGGATCTTTCGTATTTGCCTGCTTGAAGTAGGGAAGAGAGGTGGTGAAGATACCTTGCATCCTCTCATACTATGTTTCGGATGCAAGGAGCCCCAGTTTTTCTGCGCAGCTGCGTCAGTATTGAGAAAATTTGACTCTGAAAATAATCTGAGCTTTGTGTAGTTTCAGGGGTTACTTTTTTGCAGTTGCGCACAATGGCGTAGCCAGGGGGTGTTGAATAGTTTGAACTTTCTTTCCCAAAACTGTCTTTGGTGGTCTGTTTGGGAAAGGAAAAAAAAGGTCTCTTGGGAGAGAGACCTCCCGTGTCAATATCCTATAAGGACCCTTTTTTTTCTTCACTGCACTGCCAATTGTGCAGCTGCATGCTTGAAGCGAAGCAGTTGGCATTTCGAGGGTCCACAGCCACTCATACAAAGAACATCATGTCTTTATGCAATGTGGCAAATAAATGTTGTTACTGTCTGTTGCGTGCAGCACCATTACACTACTGACACTGAGACATTTTCACAGACAGAGTGTTTCCTCTCCTTATGTATGTGAATGTCTCACGAAAAGGTGCATGGACCTTGTAGTAATATTTTTGTCTCTGTTTGTTCCGTCTGTTGCAGACCCAGTCTCCAAGGAGCAACAAAGTAAGTTGATGGAACGGCTGACGGCCCACGGCAGCTCTCCTCCCCCCACGGGTGTGTGTCTCTCCTCCTGTCCTCCTCTTCCTTTACTCTCCACCACTTTTTTTCTTTCTTTCACTTTTCCCCATGTAAAAAGTCCTCGTAGCAACTCCTCCCTCTTACGAAAGCTTCAGTTGGTGATTTTACAAAACGTAGTTATCTATTGCTGTGGCCCTTGGAGCTAGATTAGCTGCTGGTGGGATGTAGTCATGATTTTTCAGGAGGCGCTGTGGCAGGTGCTCGTTTACCTGCTAGTAGATTTTGTGATGGTTCTGTAAAATATCACTTTGCATTGGTGCAGTCTCGGCATGCAGAGACATCTCAAGGTTAATCTTGATTGAAACTTGCAGCCGATGCTAGTGGGTAATTGACTGCTCCTCGACGTGTGGTTGTCAGGAATGAGAAGCTACAGGATAGATTTCAGACGCACAGGGATTTGGTACCATTGCGTTATGAGAGTACCTTCTTACTGGATGGGGTGAACCACTGGTACAGGTCTCTGTTGCAAGTTAACGTTGATCTCAATGTTTAGGGCCTTCTGATTACAAGGGAATGACTTTAAGTGGAACCTGAAGGGACGAGAAATTGTTCCATTTAGCCGGAGTTTTGTTTACTGGAAATGTGCATACATTCCATAGTTTGAATGTAAAACTGAACAATTCTGAGAGTTCTGTTCCGTTTTCTGGGATTTCTGTTTACCGAGATTGCACGCTGAGATAGCACGTTTGGATCCTTTGCCAGGCCTTTCATTATGCAGCAAAAAAAAAAGCTACCTTTTTCACTCTCGTGACACTGTAGCATGCAAGTTGATTGCCTTTCTTTCAGTCTGACCAAAGAAATGGCTAGACTTGCACGCTGGCAGTTGTTCAGAAAAAAGTTGCTTCTACAAAACTTGGTCATAGTATAACCACAATTAAACGTGTGCTTCAAGCATGAGACTACCCTGAAAGGGTTTGAACAGTCCGACATGGTTTGTAGTGCCTAAATGCCAGGCTGAGAGAGAACTCTGTTTGCGTTACGGTTTCCAGGGAGACCCACCGCCACAGATTTCACCTTCTTCTTGGAGTGTGATTGGTCTGTTTGCCTATTGTGCAATCCTTTGAGTCTTGCATGGACGAACCGAAACATGGCGTGGCTCACAGGAACACGTTTGTTTGTCACACTGCACGTGGTTCACCTTCTAGTTGAGTACTTGTTGCTCCAGTTTTTCCAACTTTCATGCAGTTAACCCTGTACCTGTGTACAATTTTTACCTCTACTGTTAAGGGTGAAGAGCAGTAGCAGTGGGTTAGGCAGATGGGATAGAATTTGGCCCTAAACTCCCATCTTTGGAATGTGGATCTCACCTTCCAGGAATCATTCTCCTTTTGAAACAGCAGATATTGAACACTTCTTTTGATGCAACATAGGCTGCTGACTTTCCTAGAAGCAAACACGTTTGCTTTCACTGAGACTTATCCTCTTACCAAGCACATGGTCCCTACAAAGATACCATAACCCTATGAATACAAGCTCAACTCCAAACCCACATTCCAGGTTATGGCCTTGCTGACAATACAAAGCAGCTCACGAATAATCCCTCATAGGGTTGTACGTGTGGACGCAATGACAAGTGCTTAAAATGGGGAAACGAAGAAAGTAAACTACTGCTTCTTTTCCTGCATATCGTGCTTTATCTTTACAGTTCGATCACATTCCATTTCTGGCTTTTGAAAAGAAAAGTTCTCTGTGCTGTGCATTTGAAAAGCACCTTATTTGTAAGCGTGGTCCTGGTTGATCTCTTTGCTAACTAAATAATTCTGAGGAATGTAGTTAGGACCATGAAGAGGACTAGGAAGGACTATAATTGTGCAGCTGCTGCATGTAGGTTTTTGTTTATTAGTGTTTTGTACTTTCTTTAGTGCTTGGTTTTTTGGTTTAGCGCTTTAGCAATTGAAAAGCCGCTCCAAGGAGGTCCTGCATGATATACAGTATGCTGTGTATCTTATATATGAGTGCAGTGTTGTACATGACAGGTCTTGACCTCAGCAGTAATCTCCCCTGGGATGTGATGTGGCAAAAGCTTACTTGATAGCGTTGACTGCAACAGGGCATAGAGTGCCATATTTGTTTAGTGGCACATTTGTAGAGCATGCACTTTTGAAGAGAAGGAAGGTCTACTTATCTCGTTGCCCATACTGGCGATCTCTATAGTTTTTCACTACTCAGGTACTAGTCTCCTTTGTGAAGTCTTGGCAGGTAGCTGGACACAATATGCTTGCTTGTTGAAGTTACCAACTTAGGATCACTTACAAAGTAATTGTGAATAATCTGCGGGACAAAGGAAAAGCTGTTCACCCTAAAATTGTCTGGAAAGACCCGCGTAAAGTTATGTGGGTGCTCTAAGGGGGGGGAAGGAGGCTGAACATGCCAGTAACTTTGCCTCGACCGCACCCCCCACAGAACCACAGCCACTGTAACCCAGCTGTGTGACACTTCCACTGTGAGTGTTACATCGTTAATAAAGGTGGTAAATTAATGTTGTCAGTGTCAGTCATGCAGGGTGTCTCTGCCGTGCACATGACATTGACAAAACAGGCTTTGGGGGTTGCTGAGTTCGGAGAGTTTTGAAGATCTACCACTTTTTGCAACGAAGCTTGTCATCTTTTGATTTAATGTAGAGAGCTCTCGCGGAAAGCTTCTGACTTGACTGAATGCTGAGCTGTCAGTGGGTGACTGAGGTCATTTGTAAACCTGCAGAGAATACAGTGGATATTGAACACTTGTTTTGATGTGACATAAGCTGCTGGCTTTCTTAGAAGCAAACGCGTTTGCTTTCACTGAGACCCAACCTGATATCAACCACGCGATCCCTTCAAACATACCATAATTCTATGAATATTAGCCCAACTCCAAATCCACATTCCAGGTCGTGGTCTTCTGGCTGACAATACATGGCAGTGTCCTATATACCTGTGCAGTGTTGTCCGTGACAGGTTTTGACCTCTGCAGTATCTCCCCTTGGATGTAATGTGGCAAGAAGTTACTTGATGGCGTTTACTGCAACAGGGCATAAAGTCCCATATTTGGAGGGATTTAAAAGAAAATGAGGAAATCACTTTTGTTGTATTCACACATACCTTCCATCTTGTTGAGGAGGCTGGCTGAGTAATCACGAAAGATTAATACACATCTGTTTCAGAAACAGTGTGGTACCCCCAAGGTAAAGTTTCTTATTAAGAGCTAAAGGTTACCTAAGGCACATTAGTCTGTTCTACTGTGGTTTTAGGCTAGGTTCTGGGATAAATGGCAGCATATAATGTGCATGTTGTGTTTGAAACTGTTTCGTAAGCGCTTTTGGCATCCAGTGGTAGCTGGTTATAATAGTGATGGCTACTAACTATTCTGGAAGTACTCTGGCTACTGCTACTATTTACTCTGGCAAAACGTAGTCAGGGCTATACACACAGTAAGCTAAGCTTCTTTAACTCCTGAACTCCAAGGGACCGGGAATACCTGTTCGCCTTATCAGAAGTTCAGCTTAATACCCTTGACAGACTGGGCATGTCAGAAGGCCTTAAACAGAAAAGGAGATGGCATTCCGTGCCAGACTATGCCTAAATGGCTGGAACAAAACTGCGAAAGCCTCGTAACCAGGCGCTGTATTTGAGAAAGCAAACCAAATTATTCCTGCTTTATTTTACTGCTTCTACTAGCGAAAAATTACAAACAAGAGGGTTTCTAAGCGAGTATGAGTACAATATTTGTACTTTATTTTGCACTTTACGGCTCATTTGTCATGGATATTAGTTAGCTGCTACTGTGCAGTTTTATTGTGTGGTATGAGCTTGAGCCTTACAGCAGTCAGTTCGTTGAATTTCCCGTGCCCCCAACGCGCCCGACACGTTCACTTCGACATGGTGTCGAAGAACTCCGTTCCATGTCAGTGACAGATGGTCAAGTGGCGTCCAATGGCCATGTTGCGAATATGGGAAACAGAGGTGATGCCCAACAGTCACGATTCACATTGTCGAGATGGCAAATGAAAGTGACCAAGTCATGCTCGACGGTGTCAGTGGCAAAAAAAGTTGACGTCCAATGGGTTGGCATTGGACGGTTGGCGCACAACTGTAGCCAGTAATGGAAGCATGCTGTCATTTTCGCGTTTCCCCCCATTTCAGACACGTGCGTGCCTGTTACCTTACAGGAGTTTCATCTGTGGCAGTCGACGTCTTGCGCTATGCCTACCTAGGCTTTATCCCCTGTCCATGTCTTGATGGGTGTCCACACCCAGCTCGTTTTCCAGTGTGGAACATCAGATACATCGCATACATCACTGCACATTGCTCATGTGCTGTATGCAATGATACCTTGATGGAACATTTGCCCTGTCCCTTCTGAACTTCGTGCTATGTTTTCTGTCTGTGTGCTTAGTAAATAATGTGTTTTGAAGAGTGGAATTATATCTCGGCTATAAGTCGGCTGTGATCACTTTTACGGTAGTTCTGGCTGTGTTGACACACAGCTGGATGTGGGTCTGCCAGTCGTCAAAACAGTTTCGGTCACGTCTCTGAAAAATGTTAATGGTCTTTTGTTTTTGTTTGCTCTGGCATGTGTCGACAAAAGTGTCCCCCTTAAATGGCAACATATTTGGGAAACGAATGAAAGAGCCCGGTGTGGTGATGATTTATCGAAATCGACTCGGACGTTGGCTCTGGCTTTTCAAGTTTCGTTCCAAACTGTTTCACTGCTGATGCAAGCTGCTGGCAGCATGCCTCCGCAATATGCAGCAGCCTGGGTGATCTTCATCTTGAACAAAGTTGCAAGGGTGTGCAGGCTGTGTGTTACGTGGTGAAGGCGATCAGAAAATAAGAAACAGTGGGTAACGTGCCATGCTTCTCTTATTTCCTCATCAAGAGTTCCTCTGATTTCTTTTATGTAATTTCTTCTTGTTGTTGAAATCGTTCGAACACGCATTCTGGAGACCTGCAGTCACCATTGTAAGCCTCATTCCGAATTTGAGAGGTGTCAGTCGCGGATGACCTCTGGTGACAACCTCTGGGTACCTATTCACTCTTATCGAATGGAGCAACAAAGACAAGACTTGTCTTATTTTGGCAACAGGTTACCTACCGCAGTTTCCGAGCAACAGTATCAGTCTCTGCCTCATATAAATGTGTGGGAACCTCTGGTTTCCTATCATTTTGGGGCATGATTGCGTGGAAATTGCTACGAGACCCTCCTGTATGATCTGGATGAATGTGTGGTTGGGCTAGACAGCTTTCAGTAGTAAAGCCAGACATAATTTATGTGGAATTGAACACTGAAAAACCCTTCAGTTCTGCACCCTCCAAACTTTGTAAATCTAGTTGAATTAAGGGCACGAGTCTAAAGGGTTTTCCCATACCCTTTCTATTAAATACTTCTCATTAAAAGCTAAATGCATGGAAATGCACTGAAAAGCTTATGGGTGTCATCAGTACACTCAATTGGCACAGTGTAGTTGGTGTTGGTCACTGGGTAATATTCTTGCCATTCCCTCGGTGAGCAGAGGGTCTGGTGCTGTTGCAAATCCTTAGTTCAAGCCTTTGTCTCCTCTCTTCCTGCAGCTACGGCAGCTCTGGGCTCCAACGCACTTAGCGGCCTGCCCACGTCTCCGGTCACCTCCCCCAGCGTGGCGTCTCTTCCCAACACAACGTCGGCCCAGTCGTAAAAGGCACTCGGCCCACGCAACTCTCCCTGGAGGCGAGTCGCACCAGCAGCCGGGCACCTTCACCTCCTGAAAATGCCCTTTAAAACAAAGAAAAAAAAAACAGAAAAAGAAATCACCCTTAGGGCAAAACAGACATCACCGATGCCGCCTCTGCCACCGTTGGTGAAGAGAACTGGAGTGCGAACGTCCCCAGGGAGAAAAAGAAGTTGAAGACGAAGAAGCAGAAAAAAAAAGAAACACAAAACAAAACATTTTTAGAAAGTGAACATTGTTGACATACAGCATTTCTTTTCTTTTTTTTTCCCCCCTGTGACATGCGTTCCTTCCAGTGCGCTCGTTTTTCTCTCTTCCCTGTCAGTATGAAAGCGGGAGCAGTGATTCGTGGAAACCTCCTCGCACCCTTCCCTCCCTCACGCCCCTCCTTTCCTTCTGCTCAGCCGTGCGAATGTCCTTTCTGCCAGTCACCTTATTTTAATCCACCGTTGTTCTCCCAGGTAGCACTCAAATTATTTTTTTTTTGGTTGGTTGGTTTGGTCACGTCGTGTACGTTTTGTCTCTCCAGACAAGAGCAAGGTGTGCTCCTTTTGCTTTCTGTGTAGGTCCCTTGTTTTGCTGTCTCCCCCCCTCATTTTAGTTTAGAACCTTCCTCTTCCCTTGCCCTGCCGTCTTGTTTGTGTGTGCAGAAAATGAGAAGCTAGGGAAGAGAGAAGGATGTTGAATAAAGACATGTTTCTTTCTGCCTATTGCTTCCGGCGTTCACTTTTGCTAAGCACCCTTCACCTGTTGTTGGCGTGCACCAGTCTTTTCAGCAACAGGGTATTTTAATTTTTTCTCAAACTGCTGACTCCGCTAGGGTCTCTCTTGCGAACTCTAGCAAATTTTTTTTTTTATCTTTTGCAAAACTGAGGAACACGTGAACGTATGTTTGAGTGTCTTGTATGTACGAGACACCGGAATTAGACGTGCATTCCACTTGTGGTCTTTGTGGTAGCACGCTTGTGCCTAGTTTCATATGTAACTGTTCTGTCAACAGCACCTTGCAGACAGACTTAATGGTGGTGTTTCTGAACAGTGCCAGTTGAAAGTAGAGTTATCTCGGGAGTAGTGCGGATGTCGTTAACAGCAATGTGCGCACGTTTTGTAGCAACACTGTTGAAACAGAGTTGTTCAGTTAGTGTTTGTGCAGCGATTGGGGCTGCATACCTCCTTGGGAATGATTTTGCAAAAATTGTTTACGTTTTCTGCAATACAGTGCAGTCTGGAAAACGTTGCAGTGTTGTTTGTGCCTCTGGGTGACATCATGAGGCAAGTGACTGGAAGGCTTGCAGTTCATGATCTCATTTTTGTTCCACTCCCCTATTGTACAAACAACAAGTCTTTCTTATATGGTGCAAAACACAGGTATGCACTTAATTTACATGGTTTTCAGCTTTTTAAGTACCGTTTTTACGAGTGTAGTTATTCTATTTTCCAGTGTCTGAAATCTGGCTGTTTTCGTTGCATGTAGCCAGGTTAAGCCAGTTCCTCTTTTATGGTCTTTTGGAAATGATTTCATTGTGTGCTGTGCTGTAGGGAGCTGTCTGACTGGCTGTGAGGGATGTGGGGCTAGTGCAGGGGGGCAGTACTAGCATGTCTTGACTATATTTTGTTTGCATTTTAATTTTGAAACAATGAACTTTGCCTCAATGACAGCATTGATGCCTTTCCATTTCCTCGTGCTGTTCCACTTTCAAACCTCCCTTCTGTCTTGGTTTTTAGGCTTCCCTGGGCCCAAAAGTTGTCGAGACTGGTGAAGCTACGTTGGAAAGTTTGCAATTGTTTCCCACGTGACTCATCAGAGGCACAAGAGAATGTCTGAATCAGAGTGAAAGAAACTAAATGCAGACGACACTCCCACAAGGTGTGTAAGTGTCGTAGGTGTGTATGTAGGTCCTTTTTTGGTTGTTCATTGTGGCAAACATGCTATCGTTCACCTTCGATTCAGTAGATGTGCTGAGTAAGGCATGTATTCAATGCCCGATGAACCAAGCAGCATCTCTCTCTCTCTCTCTCTGCCCCATTCTTGATTTGTGTGTGTGCGAATATCTTTGTCTTTTGAACTTCGTCATCTGACCTTCTGAAGCTTTGTATTGCTTCCTTCCCTGCGGGGCTGTGTTGGTCAGTAATGCAATACTTCCTACAACAGTCCTACCTTTCGTGTGGAGCAGTCTGGGATTGTACCTTCCGTTCCAAATATTTGAACATACCTGGATGAGGAAACGTAACGTAATTTCTACACTTTGGCCAACCGTAATTTGTTGTGTGGTAGCCGATTTTTATGCCGTACCTAAAGGTACAAATTTGTGCACAGGTGTGCAGTTACTGATAAGGTTATCCGGACATGTAAAGTTGTAAATTTTTTCATGAAAGGTATTCTACGGAGGTTTTAAAGAAAGCTGGATGAGTTGAAGGAACTCGTCACTTGCAATAAGAGTAAATTTTATGGGATGGCGGGTCGTGATTGTACAGGTGCATTAATTGCAGGTTCGAACTTTCTGCCGCTTTTATGAAAGTGGCGTTCTGACGATTAACCTTTTTAGATTGCCTAATCGCCCGAGAAGAGGCTAATTGTGCTGAAGGTGTGACCGCTACAGGCTCCAACCTTGTAGATATCTACTGCACTTTGATATCACCTGGTTGAGGCTAAACAGCGCACTTACACAGACTGTGCAGGCACCACTTTAGCCAGAGTGTGAACTGGACTGTTCACTCCGAAAAAAAAAAAAAAAAAAAAGGGGTGGGGAGGTGTTAGCGCCATATCGCGGCAGTTTGCGTGTGCGCGTTGAACGCTCTGCTTCGGAAGTACAGCCGTCCGCCCCTCTACGCGTGAGCAGTCCCGTTTTCTCGCTCGCTAGGGTACCGCTTACCGCCGAATTAACTTACACCGCTAATGTAAGCGTCTTCCTCGTGTCGTTCAAGCGAGCTCTTTAATGTAAAAATCACGATATATGTATGTATCTGGAAAGCGATAGGTGCCTATCGCGATAACACCTTCCCGGGCGATTAAACTGAAAAGTGAATAGTCAAAACGGCATTTTCATTAGTGCGGCGTTGACAGGTGGTTCCATGGAAAGTGGTACTTACCGAGCCGGAAGAGTTCTAGAAGAGAGTACTTCCTGACTGCGGCAATCTGTTCCCGTTTCTACCTGTTCGAGAGCAAGACATTGCAACAGATGCGCCAGCCAGTGACGTTAAAGGGCTCTGGGCGAATCCATTACCATGTGTTACATGGCTGGCCGATCCTTTCAACGTGCGCTTCACAGCCGAAACAGAGCATGCTTCAAGGGCGGCCGCTGCGCGTAGAGTTTTGGAGAGCGAGAAGCTCATAGTGAATTACGGTCTGAAGCAAAATGCCGAACCGTAATGGCGATCGGTTCTGTCTCGATTAGGTCATTGTACGGTTCGAGTCCGGTTCAGTTTGAAGGGAGGATCACCCATATCGGTCTGAAACCGGTTCACTGTATGGGAAGAAGCTATTAGCGTCCGTAAGGGTTCCTTAAAAGAAGAAAAAATGAAGGAGAGAATATAGAGGCACATGAGTGTTCGAGATATTTTGCAAAAAATAAATAGAATACTGCATGAACAGCCGCCGGGCCGTATGTACTGGTGATAAAAACTGTGTTGTGAAGCACTTTTTCTTTTTCGTATTTTACTGTAAAAATCTGCGTTAACAAGAAAACATTCTAGGCTACAGTCCAGAAGCAGAATTTCCCCGTAGAACACGGTGCGGACCAATTGCCATTCAAAACGCCATCAAATCGTTCGCTTCCGCCCCTGGATTGGGGAAGAATGGTGGACGTGCGACATTAACGCTTATGCAGAACTGTATATGCTAGATGTTACATGAGGGCGTACACGTACTGTTTTCCGCCAGTCGGGGTAGAGAACGAAGTTTTCCGTTCTTCGTCACTACGACTTGGCTTTTTATCCGAGGGGTCACAAGTTATTTACATGGCTTGCAGTAAAGCCTTCTCACTAAAGATACAGATTTTTCTCAGTGCGCGATACCACGCTTAGCTTCATCTCCTACTTCAGGCGCATTGTACGTCTGAAAACATGTAAATCATGTCGTAGGAACGTCACATTCGGAGTCGCCTTGGAAACAAGGAATTTCATTTGACACTGAGCATTGTTCGTCTTCGCTCTGCGATGTCAGTGTGATGCTTACTCATTTGTTGTTTTGTATTTCTGTTTTTTCGAAGGAGTAACGGACATTTTGTGTTATGGTGTAGCTACGGTATGTAAGCACTGGCGTACCTATGGAGGACAGCGCCCACGACCAGCAGAGTATAGTTGCGCCTCTGTCGCGGTAAACGTTGAGTTCCAGGTTGTTGGTTGCTTATCCATAATTGTATAGTAACTCAGAATATAGAACAAACATGAGGCAGAAAAAAAAAAAAACAGGTTTCTCGATAGGGTAAGTGTACCACAGCTTTGCTGCAGGAAGGTTCCTTCAAGTCAAGACCATGGTGCGTGCGCACCGTGTTTGTGCCATAGCACAAACCCTTGAAGTCAAGGATGACTTAGAACATGACGTTTTCGTATCATACAAAAGAGCGCAAATTTTCCTCCAATTCTCTGTTCAGGCAATTGAACATGAGCCTCGGAATAAAACTAATGTCCCATATTTTACCCTCTTCGTGACGGTACTAAACGCAACATTCGCGCTATTTACCTGTCAACTCAAATTCTCTTCCAGCTGCTTCCCAGCATTTTTCTTTTTCCCTCGTGTCTTTAAATTCTAGATGTCTTTTATCATACAGCACAAGCCCGGAAGTGGACAGAAAGGCGTCACGTCCTTCTTAGTTCTCGTTGGCCACCCGCATTCACGACGGGCACCGTACCGTACGGACACGGTGACGTATCGCGGGCGTCTGGCGCCGTCCCGCATTTCGTTGCGGGCGTTCCTGGGCAAGTGGTAACGGGCCTTTAGGCGCAGATCCCGTACTGTGAAAAACCACACCAAACAATCTGTCCCCTCTCTTGGAAAATTTCCTCGCGTCGCCAGTACGGGTACCCCTCCCTTGGGTGTTGGTGTGACCCCACACCCCTGAAAAAAAAAAAAAAAAAAAGTCCTGACCGCACCCATGCACCTGCCATTAAAGTATGCATCTACCATTGTGCATAAACGACTAAACAGAAAGGTACCATTGCGCGGTTCTGTCTTTAGTGTGTGCACTCTTAGAATTGGATTTGACCACGTAATACAGTGTGAGCCAAGTATGGCGCGCTTATCGCCTGATCAGGAAACTGCGGAGGACCTAGACTAGCAGGAGGCCCCACCCATGTCGCCGGCGCTTAAAAATTTACTCGAAGTCCTCTCTCAGTCTGGGAAAAAATAAGGATGGAGCCTGAAGGATTGATCGAAGAGACGAAAGGTGACAGAGCGGTCGTCCACGTGGTGCAGGGAAGAAGTTATTGCCCGCTTAAAAAGAATGGAAATGAGCTGACGTGCTTGGCACTTCTAATCCTGGGGCGGTAAATAACCCTCCTCTTTGGCTCAACGTGGGAAGATGCGGCGCTTGTATATACCAACGATCTAATCTCGTGCGGCAGCCGCCAAGGTCATCAAGTTGAGTGGCAAGAAACCGAAGCCACCCGATCACTCATAATATACCGTCAAATGGCCGACTGATTAATTACGGGAACGTCCACGTGTGTGTGTGTGTGTCTTTTTTTTTCTTTTTTTTTTTTCTCGCTGGTGCGGGTTCGATGAACGAACCGTCTGCTGCCCAAGGTGAAAATAAAGATAATGGTGATGACGGCCCAAGCAGCACCATGTACTGAATGTCGGGTGCATTAGGGGTGGTCGGGTTGATTAAGGTTGTGTTTGTTCGCGGCATGTCAGAGGCGCAGCAACAGACGAGAAGGTCCCTGACGACCACCCCTATTGCACCTGACTTTCAGTGCATTGTGCTGCTAGGAGTGGGGGTTCATCAGGTGTCTTATCTGTTTGTCGAGGCCTAGCTTATGTGCTGCAATCTACAAAAGCAGCCTTGATCAATACGTCCACCCCAATAACTTTGGTACGGTATCGTTTAGACCACATGCTCACTTCGACCAAGAAATTCATGGATGAACTGAGCGTGTGGTCTAAATGAGCATGAGGGGTTATAACCAGCGTACCATTTTTTCTAGCGTTCATCTCGACCAAGCGTTCACCCCGACCAGAGGCTACTAAATGAGGAGGGAGGTGCCCCGTGTTCACTCTTTCAGAACTGTCGATGAACGATTTGCAAGCGCGACGAACGCGCACCTACGAAGAATGTGGTACTTTCTTCAGGGGTAGCCATGTGAAGCATTGATTAGCAACAACTTATGTCAAATAAAATTGTTTCCACTGGTACTACAGTTTCGTGTCTGTTTGATACTATTTCTGCAACACATCTTTGCCTTGCTGTGCGTACTTTCAAATATTTCTTTAAATGTGGAATGTCGATATCGAAGAGCACGAATTACATATTTTGTAGACTTAGGCGAAAATGTGTCGTCTGTCTTTACGAAAATTTTCGCTTCCAGACGGATACCATGGCCGCTTTTTCAGCAATAAACAAAACGAACGATGTGTGTGATTTATCTCTCCATTGCTCACATCATTTTGAAATTGTGTGGAACATCAAAACTTAAATTTTTGCGCAAGGTTGTACAAAGAAATACTGTCTACAATTGCAAACAAAATTTCATGCTACAGTTTTTAAATGTCTCCAGGAAATCACACTAGATGAGTAAGGTGTAACAAAATTACATTATTTTATTTATTTTTCATGTAGATCAATTTCTTTGGAAGGTAACAACATCCACTCCTGAACTGCATTTTGCAAATAACACACAGCTTCAGTCACAACTACGGGTGTCGTGTGGTTTGAAGTCCTATGAGTTCGGATAAGTTTGAAGTCGAATGATGAGTAATGATGATGAGGTCCGGTGAAGGCTGAAGTTGGATGATGACTGGCAGTACGGTGAAGGGGGTGGGGGGAGGGGTTGAGTGAAGTCGAGCTCAAATGCTGACCTATGTTCGTCATACAGACCTCATTACAACTACAGTGTATTGATGGTGCTCATGCATTGCGTTGTGACGACAAAACACAAAATATAAACTCTAATATGTTGTCTTCTCGTGCAGCTTGGAAATCTTTAGAAACAGTGAACCCACCGTTAATTTCCTGCGATAAACTGATGAGGTCTTCTTCAGTGCAACCCACGCGATAACACTGTCCCATGGTGTTATATGTGTCTCCTTTTGCGGGAGCCTACGTAATTCTGTCGGTACGAATAAGCGACTTCGAAAAATCCCAGAACGCATTGTGCCGCGAAGGAACTATGGGAAGTGTCTTACCAGAAGAAAGTGAGACTATTCAAATAGTATCGGTTTCTCCACCTTTTGCGCATAGAGCGGAAGCCCGTGCGAACGTCAGTGAAAAAGGACACGACCGTCTTTTTTTTATTTTTTCACCGAAACAGTTTGAACCTGCCTTATTCTCGCATGGTAACACAATTCTTAGAGTTGCTTCGCGGCTCAATGCGGTCCGGGAATTTCCGAAGTCATCTCAGCCGTCTCAGGAGCTCCAACACTGGCACGACTCAGCTGGTTTTCTGAACATCAGACATACATCCACTAGCCCACGCATTGCTCATTAGCTGAAGAAGGGATGCTGTTACGCTGGGTTCGAGGTTGTTTAAGATACTGTCAGCTCCAGGATGTGAAGAAGAGTAATGGCAGATGATGGTAGCACAAGAAAGAGCAGGGCATGCAATATCCCTTGCTGTGTGCAGGCTCAGTCCCGGAGCCAACCACCGAGGAATTACCGTGTCCAGTGCCCGTCGTAGTTCTGTCATTGTGGAGTCTTCATAGAGCGATTGGAAACGCCTCTCTGTTAATAGAGTGCGCTAGAGAACTCTACCGTAGCATCGACCTCATATTATATGTTGAAGATAACAGATCTAAATATAGTTTTGCTGTTGCTGTACTTTCTTTTTACATTCGAAGAACCTTTGGTACTGTCCGTATGCCACGAGTAATTACTGAACAAGCTGTACGATAAAGGTGCGCGAAGTTGTTGTCTGAGGTGGATTCCCGAGTATGCCTGCAGAGCAGGATGGTACTTATGCGTACACCTGGCAGCGGCACCACCAACGAGAAAATTCTTACAGCAGGCATGCCGCAGTGTGGACTGCTTACCCCAACACTTTGCAGTATTGTAATGACACAAGCTTCCCCACAGTATTCACCGACAGGGAGTTGCAATAATCCTCGACGTGAGCATTACGTCACCAATGCCACTAACGTAATATTTGTCACGAATGGACGTCATTGAACCTGGGCCCATCCTTGACGTGAGCATTATGCCTCCAGTGCCACTGATTGAAGCTTTGTCACGAACTGACATCATTGAACGTGGGCTCACGAAATTGTATACAGAATGATACATGACTGCAAAAATTATTTTTTAGATGATAGCAAGGTATTCCCTTCCCCTATGGGTATTTTTGGCGTATGGATCTTGTTTCCCGCTTGGATTTTCTTTCTCTTGGTCATGTTTTATCAATGGATCTTTTTTTTTTTTTTTCCCCGTTGGATTTTTTTTCTTGTTGGATCATCAATCCACAAGCGTTGGAGAAGATACCCATGATCCACCTCTTTTTATCCGGAAGCGGGGGCAGAAGATCAGTGCTGGACCTGGATTCAGCAAAGATCCTGAGAAATCACTTGCCTGAAGTGCCCTGCTTTCACCTGTTCCGCTTTCCAAAGGGATTACCAGTGGTCATACCACTTGATACATACCACACACTTAGTGCGCTCCCGTTCAGGTCACGAGACATCGAGGTGACCATACGACAGCTTGCTCATCTCTTATTTGCAATGCTACCGACCACATGGAACCGGTTCTAGCCGAAGTGAAGACGGACAGGCGTTAGCGCTAGAACTGTAAATCCCGGAACATCACATCACCATAATGCCCCCTCACAGACCATCACATCACATCAACTTCATAACTCTTTAACCACGCTGCTCTTCACATCACTTCAACCTCAGTGCCCATAACATCACTCAACCTCATTGCCCATCACATCACCTCAACGTCGCAATCCCCCCTTCAGCCTCATACTCTTCATTCAACCTCAACATCATAACCCATCCGTCACATCACTGCCCTTCATTCAACATTGCGTCATTGGCCATGATGTGATGGTGAACGAGGTCCTTATCTGTTTGTGGCTGCGTTTCTGGTGTGATGTGACCTACAAAAGCAACCTTGATCCATCTGTTCATCCCTAACGCACCCGACTTTCAGTAGATTGTTCTCCATGGGGGAATTCATCGTGTTCATTAATACCCCAACCGCGATACCAAGGTCATGCAAACAGCCGCGCTGCCTTAAAAAGTGCGCGGTGACCGCCGCCTGACTTTCTGGGTTCTTTCTAGAAGTGTCAGCAACACCAAACGCTTCTCAAGATGGCGAACAGTTGTATGTTACTTCGATCACTCAGACTTCCACTTATATGTCGGCACAGTTCGCCTTAAAGTTGGCCCAGGACGCACACTAGCCCCCCTGTCTCCCCCTCCTTCCTACTGTCCTCTCTTCACCTGCCCACATCTGTAAGGCAGCCGTCAGCTGCCTTAAGGCAACTCATTGCATAGCTGCCTTACGGCACTAACCCCGAATACACACACACACA
>JARGYV010080168.1:13301-23406 GCA_029532675.1 Ornithodoros moubata | reverse complement strand
GAAGACACCGAGAAGCAAAACCGTTAGCAGAAACAAACTGAAGCCGATCAGATAAAAAACCTCTGATCCAGGCTAAAATATTGTCAGGAATGTTCAACATGCTTAATTTCTGGAGGAGCAGGGGATGTGGCACACTATCAAAAGCCTTCGAAAAGTCCAAGAAGATACAGTCGGCAATAGATCCACGGTCGATGATAGAAAAGAGATCGTGCGTTAAGGATATTAGCTGTGAAGTGTTAAGCTTTTCACTGTGAAGTGACCTGAACATTGGTAATATCCGTGGAAAGCGCCCTAAAAAGAATGAAAGCAGCTGCCCACAACATATGTAGAAGCTCATCCTCAATCCAATCCCTGCTGTACTCGTAAACCAGGCCTCATATCACAGCAACACAGCATGGGTGTGATTCCATGATTTTCCTTACTGTTACTGTCCCCTGTAAGCCACATTTTCTTCTAAACTGTTCCCTATTTATCCTCATGAAATGTGCTGTTCATATGTTGCTTCAGGAGCAGGTTTGTTGTTAGTAGCGAGTTATTCTCCTTAGAAATGCCCTAGTTGACACGAGCATTGCAGTACTGCAAAAAGTGTGTTCATTTAATGCCTATAGGTACGTATATCATATAAAGGGCTGCCATGTTTGCACCTAAATGCAAACAAGGCATCCTCTGCCACCATTCCACTGACTCTATCTTTTCTGTTCTATGCCCATTGGAGGTGTAACTACAAATTCTGTTACTGTTTTCCACATACGCACTATCACAATGTTGACAGAAACACAAGACTGCATGAGTGGTGGAAAAATCACACTCAGTACTATAGAACGAACCAGATTACACTGCCCACATTTAGTTCAGTCATTCCCGAAATTTTCCCACACAGCTTTTAGGCATAAATAGTCAAGCCTGATGGGTAAGGTTAAGGCTATTTAATTGGTTCTGCTCAACCTATGAAAATGCCACCAGCTTATGGCAACTGGCAGTTTCAAACAAATACTGTAAACTAGAAATCATGCATGTAACCCATGACAACACCAACATGACAGTAATAATCTGCACAATTATACTGTACGAAGACACCTTCAGAACAGGGCAAGTGCGGCAATGATGGTCTTGTTACCTGTGCTAACTCTTGTGTTATGTGCTCAATCTGTTGCTCTATAGATGATGACTCATCAAATGTCGGCCTGTTCAAATGTCGATCGTGTAGCTCAGACAGCTCCTTAACTGCAATGATGAAAGTTTGTATACATATCAGGATAATGCCTTTTCAAACCACACTAGGGATGTATGCGAAGGCATGGTTCATACTTACGCTTTTCTTTTATTTTTGTCATCTGATAATTAACCTGCAAAGTAATAGAAAGAAAGATGTGTCACAATAAAAAAAAAGTTATACTGAGCAAAAGGAAAAAAACAAGAGTGAAGTATGAGTAAGCTGCTGCGCATTCACCAATTATTATATCTGCTTAGGATGAGAATATGTAAACATGAGAGTTCTGTGTGTCACACTGGAAAGTGTGTACCTCATCATACTGGTCCTCCCTTTGCCCCTTCTTTCTTATTATCTGCCTCTTTCTGACTGCTATGCCCGCATCTGTAGTAAGTGGACGAAATAATAGATATCACGGCAAGAGTCCATATGCCCTGTAGGCATGCTGATGATGTACTTTGTGATAATCAGCATGGATTGTGTTTCATGGCTCTACGTCACGTGACTTGTGCTATGTTGCAGATGTGTACTTTCTCATCTTTCCTCGTTGTCGTCTTCAGGCAAAAGACACAGTTGCAAAAAGCAACAGTTTGCTCTACAACAACAGTCTCAAACAAAACTAAGATGGTGGAATTGAAAGTATTTGTCTCTCTGTCTTATCAAATTTAAGGCATATTTTTTTCAGTGTGCTGTTGTGAATCATAGACACTACATGAGAGTAATTTGAACAATGACTTGAATGAGCAACCACAGAAAATAAGGCGCTAATATGATAAAAAAAAGGAGGGAAAGCATATTTGTCCATCTTTTATCTTCAGTGCTTCACCTAGACACCTATATATGAACATGTAGATAGGTTTTATGAGATCTGCTGCACCAGCTTACAAATCTGTAAAACTGGTACTCCTGCTCTTATATTTCGTACAAATTAACAACCTTTGCAACTGTATTAAATGAGGGCATAACTTAAATTTGACATAAAAAAAATATTATTTCATCAATTATTCATGCCAATTGTTTCCAAATTTAAAAGACTAAAGCAAAAGACGCAAAGACACTACCAGAAGCACTAAAATTTGCTTCTTGAGCTGGTAACATACTATACAGTACAGCATATTAAAAGTAGTTAACATAAAGATAAAAAAGCACAATAAACACGGCAATGCACACATCTTAATGCATTTCTTTTGAAAATATTTTAGGGACACTAGTACCTGCATCAAATAACTTCTAATTAAAAGACTGCTATTAGTGCACAGACCACAAAAACTACAATAGAACTTTTCAGATGCACTCGTTTTTATACGATAAATTTACACTATCATGAACTGGGCATTTGCACAAAGGATCTGAACAACATCTGACAACTGAATACCATTTTCCCTGCTGTTTGTGTAGCACAACCTCTTTGTGATATAATAAACACGTATACAACAACAATCTTGCAAGCTGGGTTAGTGTGCCCCCTCAGTGTATTTGAATGATTGAGTCCGTGAATTGTGGAGGTGGATTTCACTGCATGGGTCTCGGATGCAGTGATTGTTTTTATCATATATCACAAAATTTCCAGATACGCATCTGTGCAGCATTACGCAGCGATGTGGAGACGATATACGAATATCATCTATAAGAACGCCAAATTACAGTATCATATAGAGATTATAATTGACTGTTTATCAGAACTGTACACGTACCTCCTCCAAGGCATCCAACCTGTGTGAAATGAATGGAACACGAAGTAATATAAGTAATAACATAATTACAGCACTCTACAACAATTGATTTAGCGGATACGCACCATCTTGGTGGACTCGATGTTCCTTTAAATTCTCCGAGTCCCCTTTCCACATCTTGATCAGTTACAAGAGCTACGGTGTCCTCTTGTGCCTTCAACAATATGTTACGCGTGTTACACTTTAAAATACCTATGAACGAGTCTGACTTTAAGATAACATGAAATAACAAAGAGTATGCACAAATATCGCAGGAAAATGTTAGCAAGCTGCATAGCTACCTGTTCCGCAAAAATGTGTTTGCTCTGAAGGGAGTTGTTTCTCATAAGAATGAACACTTCCGTTAAACTCCTAGTAGCCATGGCTCAACAAGTCGTCACGCTTTGAGTACAAAAACCGACAAAGATCAGACGAGGTACACTGAAAACTGATTATTCTGAAGCAGCGAGGACATCGTTCCCCACTAAAGACTACCGAACAGAGAGATTGACAACGCCATGTTAGTTTTTGTGCGCGGAAGCAGACGACGCGCAAAGTTCCGCGCAATGTGACCTTATTCATCTTTAGCACCTAACTGTATAAACAAATACGGCAAACTAAGAAGATTATATGTGACGGGACGTAATTTTTTCCGGTATCTGAAAGGGTATAGTGCTTGCATATAATATTTCGATTCGTTCCAGTAAAATGTAGATCAGAACATTTTGTTTCATGTACTACCAATGTAAGCAAGCACATGCGGAAATCTTGCGAAATATAAAAATAATTTAAACTATCATATAATATTGATTGTTATAGTGACGGAAGCACATAACGCATGTATTTGATTCGCGCACAGGTACAGTTTTTGACGAACTACATCCTCTGCTTTCCTTGCACCGGCAGCACTTGCAACGGCACCCGGCGGGAGGTATGAGTTGTTTGTGACCCTTGCAAAATTCTGTTATCGAACTGTCTTGACGTTATGAGGCTTTGTTGAAGTTACGTGACTTCGACACTATGCAAACATCAAAGAAGGGGGAACATGCAGCGGAAGTCCCTGATTCCGCTGGGTAAGTTAACATCTTGGCTTAGCCATCCTTATGTGATATTACATAATTTTTTCACGCCTAATGTAAACGACATGCTCACTACTGAACAGTACAGTGCCCACAGTGCTCAGCTGTTCATCCTGTAGTGAGTGTCAGTTACATATTCAGGGATATGCGCGACAGAGCATTCCTCCGTTGCTATCGCATTGTGTTATGTCGTATCTATTGTTTACGTGATACCTTTGCATTTCTTCGCCTCATAGGTGTTACTCCTAGGCGCGGTCCTTCCTTTCTTTTTGTTTCTTTTATATCCCTAAACACCTCATTATCTAACAGCACTTGGAAACAAACGAGGGCACACGGAGGTTACCTAAGTGTAAATCCATTGAGTCTTGGCAGTCGGTCGCTGCAATAAAGCACTAATCTCAGCTGCCGGTTAAGCACCTGGATCACAGAAATCGCTGTGCAAACGATGTCACGAGCCAGTGGCCTCATACAGGCCCTGAAGAACATGGTCTAAGCGATAATGAGTTTTGATTGGTTATACCAATATAAATACAAGCCCACGCACGATTCTCCGTTCAAACAGTGCATAAGAATGAGCGGCTAGTTCAAGGTCATTTTGTTATGGCTCGAGAAATGAAGCGCGCCAGTGATAACAAGTTCAGCCAGTGTTTAGACAGCGACATTCGATGACGCGTTTCATGCGATAGCCTCACTGTAACTGTTAAGAAAGAAAGAAAAAAAAAATAGCCCTGATCTCTGTCCCCCTCCTGTAAACTTGGCTAAATTGTCCCGATGTGTACACGCTCTACTTTACCAGCTTTTGCATTGCCAATGTGTTTTCCAGCAGAGACATTTGCGTATTACATACGCATACATACATATCTAAAATATGAAACATTACCACGGCCACTTGTTTGAATATAAATGAAGAGTAATATGGCACAAATAGCAGTGATGCCTCAGGGGCCATGCTGTGCTATCTTTTGACAGTTTGAAGGCATAATGTAGTCATCAGTTAACTCTACTCTGATGTCGCAGCATCAAAAGCCATTTTGAACGCCTTTAGAGATAATCACATGTTCACTGTTTTGGACTTTTCACATTGGGTGTAGCACTGCACAAGCGTTGCACTATAGTGGGGCCTAGTCACTCAATTGAGTCTTGCGTCTAGTAGCTGGATCTTAGCTGTCATAATCGGTGGCAGGTAGAACACTTATATTTGTAAATTAATCAGAGATTGAATGGCAGGCGGCATAGTGAATGACAACGATCAGTCATCGGCTACAGACCCGCATGTTCCGGTCAAATATCTTGAGGAACCCCGTGAAAATGCTGTCTGTCACCCAACCCTCTTTTGTTGGCTTGGTCTTCAGTTGAGGTTCTTCTCTTGGGAAGATGTCCATAATAGTGAAGCAAGAATACATAAGATTCCGTGATCATGTTGGTTGCCGTTAGTGCTGTCTGTTGTTCGCAACATTCCATATTGTCGAGACAAAAATATGTTAGAAAAGTTTTGTTCCCGGGAAATTCTGTTCGTAATTTTGAGTTGTATGAAGGACAACTGTTTGTATATAAGGTACAGGACATCCAATGTTTATTTCTTATATATTTTATGTACATTTTTTTCTCTCAGTTAGTGTTTTCAGTCTGTATCTTGTGTGAGCACGACATAAAATGATCAAATGATCAACACGAGCTGGCATTCCTGTGACAAAAAAAAACTATTTCGGTTGAGATATAAAATTTATTTAGTCTGTGAATTGTCAGAAAAGAGCACTACGTTATCTCCTATATTTCGTGCTTGCTCAAGAATCTCCTTTCTGTTCCTATATAGTGATAGATAGAGGTTATCGTGATAAAGGTATGTAAATAGGACCACTAGATAAAAGACTCCGCATTTAAATTCTGGAAACAGAAAGAGAGAACAAAATGGAAGAACAGACAAAGATCTCAAGCCCAGAAAGAAGTCGGTGTTTAATATCAGTTTATTGTATCCTGTCCTCTTGTATAATGTCTGCAAATGATATTTTTCGTATTGTTTTTTATGTGTTGATGCTATTATTGGGATGCAATGCACTAAGGACTACAATGGAAAAGCAAATCTCATTAACTGCCGGAGAGCAGTCTTAGGATTTCTGACACGAATACCCGACCGCATGATTGTTGTACTAAGATTTCTTCCTTCTGAACCACACCCTGGATGAAATGCAGCAAAGACTGCACCCATACATGTTGTGCCACTGAAGATAGTCTTGTGAAAATAGATGTGATAGTGCCCCTCGTGCACAGAGCATAAACTTGTGTTAATAGGGAATCACAGAGGTAGATCAGGATATTTAATCAGCTGATCTCTGCCATGCATATAAGTAAAAAAACAATGTTGCTGCATTTTGCTGAATGGCATGAGAGCAGCAGTTGCTAGCAGCAGAGTATGAGCTTAGTAGTCGATGGAGTCCAGCACGTGCGAAGATGACTGGAATGGCTCAGAGAACTGCTATTAGCAGACAAGTGGGTACATCTGAGGTTTAATGTCATGCAAGTTAACCAATAACATTTTTCCTCTACTAGTTGCCACTCATTGTAGCTGATCCTCACACTTGTAGTGCATGTTAGAAAGCATCACTGTTTAGGGAGCACTGTAAAAGAAAAAGTAAAAAGAATCATTGAGATGTATGTTGCTGTTTCTTTTCTTTTTTTTTTTTCTTCTTCTTAGCTTTGATATTACAATAGTACCTATTAATTCTCGCAGGTGTGACATTAACAGGGAAACTGCACAGGGTCTTGATGATAAAGACAGACATCTAGCTGGCATTGATAACAATCTGCAGGAGGTCAAAAGTGTACAGAATGTAGCTTCTGGTGATGCTATTGATATTTTTCTGGAGGGAGAGCACACTGGTGACCTGTGTGCTTCAAAGGACAACATTCCTGTGGAGCATGAACAGGAGATTGAACCAGTAGCGCCTGAAAAGGCCCATAAGTCAAACTCCCAAGAGACTTCTAGAGATACTTTTTCCGACCTTGAGTACACCTCATGTGTTTCACGGCAACCGGTTGAAGACACAGTGATGACACAAGGGACTGGAATAAATGCCACTACAGTACTACCTGCTGAGGCAAGAGGAGAGGACGACGCTCCTAAACATGAGAAGTATCGCTTTCCGGACTTCCCAGACGTCCCGAGTCTCCAGAACACATTGGCCGAACTTGCGGCGCAGAATGAAGCAGAGGAGTGGGATTTGCGTGCTATAGCACCTGAACGTAGTAACAGTACACCTTTGAGAAAGGCAGAAGCTTGTGACAAACATGCCTGTTGTCTGCCAGATGATTATGACCAGCAATACCAGAGAGTATTTTCAGCAAGATTACAACAACCGTCAAAACTACTTGAATCGAGACTATGTGGTTCTTGTTCCCGTTCAATGATGGGTTATGTTTATGCTATCCAAAATCTCTTACAGTCTCTCGCAATAGACATCATCACTAAGGGAAATGATCCTCCAGCCTGTAGCTGGTGTGCTCGTGATAGGTTCAACCAAGCATTCCAGGATAAGTGTCACTCAGACACAGAATTCAGCTCAGTGCTGTCTCCTTTCTTGGACTCTGAACTTCCAGCATCAGATGCTTGTTCAGTCCTAGAGCATGGTACGTCTCCTCAGGGCGTGCATGATACACATTGTGTGTCATATGGTGGTCGTTCACCTGATAAGAGCCCCAGTAAGTCACCATGGGGTGTTCGTAGACCAGCAAGAGTATTTGGAAATCCTGACCGGGACATTCTTGATGGACAGAGGCCACAGTCTAGCATTGCAAATTACCAGATGTCTGCATCTCCTAGTGTGCACCCTAGTCATGTGCAGTGGCTGGAAAAAGCACAGCCTGTGGAAAGGCATGGTCAAAAGCAAGGGTTGCCAAGTGTTCTGATGCTGGGGCAGAAGATGATAGTTCCTCTAGAAAGAGACAGTCAGAAGCAAAATGAAACGTCTTCACAGACTTCTCCATGTAATATGGTTACATTCGGTGATGAACAAATCGTGCCCAAACCAGGTGCATTCATAGCAGGGCAACATGCCTCCACTGGGAATGGTCCCATTGTTCAAGATTCATCAGCCATGATCTGTGACGTGAATGGGAACAGGCACATGGAGCAAGTTTTTGTCCAGTCATCTCCAGGAGCCGTGGAAAGTAGCCCAGACAGTGATTCACATGAATTTGCAGGAGGGAAACCAATGAATTGGGCAACACAACCCACTTATAAACATCACAGTAATAGTGATGAAGAGAAGAGTTATGACTATGAAAAGGTAGGATGTTAAATGGTCTTTTTCTGTGTGCATCTATCTGACATTGTTGGGATTTTAAAAGTTAAACAATATGGGATGTATTTTTAGGTAATGTTAAAGGGCTGTATGGGCAGGTGTAAGGGCTTCATATGAGAATATATATATATATATATATATATTGAATATACAATACAATATATACGTCTAGCCTCAGTGGCTCAGTTGGCAATGTGTTCACCTTCCAATCCCATGTGTGTATGTAACATGGTGCACTGCATGCATATTTCGATTCAAATTACCTTTGCACCTTTGTGAGTTAAGTTGAGAGTAAAGACAGAAGTTTGTTTCATAGAGTGGCGCACTTTGTCTTCACTCATTTCGGTTCATGTCACTTCTTTTCCTCGGCATACCCCAGACGACAGTTTGCAATGCTGCAGGTTTTGATCGTATGGGTAAACTGAAATACTATATCAAGGCCAAAAGGAATTTCAGGCACCACGGAAGCTCATTTGTTAATTCTGTGTGGGAAACTCGTGCCTTGATTAAGCTACTGAATATTTGCTGTGCACTAGAGTCAGTACAGGTGCTAAACATAATGGAGTGAATAATGCAGCAATAGGCTTGTGAGCAGTAACGTTGGACCTGCACAGTTCTCTTTATTTTATTTAAAGAGTTAATTGAGTGAATTGAATGAGTACATTATGTGTAGCGACAGTTATGTCTTAGTCATTTACAGTGACGGTGAACTTTGTTTTTCATGTGTTGTCTACTGTAGGTTGTCTGCATAAAAGCTGAAGCCTAATTATAATGTAACTGTTTATGCATCTGTCATACAGCTCATTTTCTTTTCCATAATATAGGGAACCAGTTCCACCCAAGACATTGTGGTCAAGCAGCCTGTCCATCACAGTTATCCACCAAAAAGAAGGCTGAGTGGTGCTGATCAAATGCTTGGTCTTGTTCAGGAGCATCTTCTTGAACCATCTCAGCCAGCAGTAAAGAACCAAGCATATGTCACAATGGCAGGCAATGACCTCACTGCTATGTTATGTCTCGTGCTTGGCAATTCACTGCTTGTCAGTGGCACAACACGCACGCTTGTTGTGCTTGTTACAGATGGTGTGTCTCCTGCACTCAGGTAAACTCTGTTTCCCCAATGTTATCTTCTCAATAGAGGTACTATAGCACAGCTGTGTTTAGCTTGAACGAACCAATATTTCAGGCACCTGTTGTCATCAGTGTTCAATGTAGTCCAGTCTGTGCGCTCCCTGGGCACACAAGGCACAACCAAGCTGACCTTGCTTGAACAGCCGGATATTGGTGTGTCATTCACCAAGCTTCACGCATGGAGGCTTACCCAATTTTCCAAATGTGTCTTTTTGGACGCAGCCACCATGGTGAACCTCTCATTTTGTCTCTGCCGACCTTAGTTATATTATCCGACCTGTCTAAGGACTATTAAGCTACTAACTACTCAACTTTGCACTTGAGTATCCCACTTTTACATTGCTCTGTCAGATGTAGAATAAATGTGTGCAAAGTAATGATGCAACCTAATGTAAGTCACTATGATGATAGCCTTACGATGCTTTTCCTGTAATAGATGGTCCAGTGTTGCGATGAGCTGTTTGAGAGGGATGAGCTTTCAGCTGTGCCTGACATTGGCTGGCCAGATTGCTTCAACAGTGGTGTGTTCGTATATGTTCCATGCATGGAGACATTCTGGGACCTCGTTAGTTTTGCTGAAAGGCAGGGTAGCTTTGATGGTAAGTACAACAGTGCCAGGCATGTACAGAATTATTTCAGTGATCACCCCCTCCCTCCCCCCTGAAAGAGAGAAAG
>JARGYV010080168.1:0-13275 GCA_029532675.1 Ornithodoros moubata | reverse complement strand
TTTTTTCTTAGAAGAGTTTTATGAACATAAAAACAATGCGCCCTCTTTCTCTCGGTGTGGCAATACAGTGAAATTTTTCTTCCCTTTTTCAGGTGGTGACCAAGGTTTGTTAAACATGTACTTTCGAAACTGGTCTAGTGATATTAATCGAAGGCTACCATTCATATACAATCTTATGGCAAATGTTAGCTACACCTACAAGCCGGCATTCAAACAGTGAGTATATTTGGAACACTCTTAAGTTTGATCTAGATACAGGATAGCTGTACAGGAGTTGACTGTTATTTTTAGCCTATGACTCGCAAATCGAATTGATTAATGACCCTAATGTTCGAACGAGTTTGATCCAGTGTTCTCATTGCATGAAACTTTTGGTTTTCACATTCAAAAGTTAGTTTGTAAAAGCTGATTAACACTTTCTGGCATAAAAGGTGTCACCATTTGCTCTATCTTGAAAACAAGTTAGTTTCTTTTTAAAAAGAGTGTTAGCTTACATACTATGTATTTCTGTGTGAATGTATAACTGTGAAGTGAACTTATACAGGTTGGGGGTATTATGGGCCTGACCTGCTGAATGAGATAGACCAAAAGAAGTACCTCACATAAGGTTGTTTTACCATTTAATGCTTCGGATTTATACAAACCACTTTGTGTAAGATGGGTGACTTGCTGTAGTCCCCAACAGTTGGAGGATGCCTTGGAAATAAGGAAGAATTATATATAGTATTATTGCAGATGGCCCCAGATGTCTTTTCTCTAAGTGTTCCTTTTGTAGTGAGTCTTCTTGGTTGGGTGGAACAGACCAACACAAAACAGTGTAATCGTCTTTTCTGGTAACATTACACCTCGAAAAACCTATAACTGTGACTACAGTAGGAGGCAAATTTTCTGAGTAACTATTTATTGTCTGATATTCAACAGATTTGGGAGGAATGTGAAGATTGTACAATTCTTTGGAGGCTACAAACCTTGGAATGTCAAATTCCATGCCCCTACAGGGCAGATGTCACCAGCAGCAGGAGTGCACCCAAGCTTTGCACAGTTTGTGCAGTTTTGGCTTCACATCTTTGTACGCAGAGTCCTTCCCATGCTCTCTAAGGTAAAGTGTTCTGCACTACTTTTATACAGTTGGATCATTCCACAGAAGCAACCCAGTTGTGGCTTCACTGGCCTCATAGCTACAAACTTTGTGTAATTGTAGTGGTACAAAAGTAAAAAAAAGTTATACTCTATATACATTTAGTACAGATCTTGTAGTAGTCGGTGCTGAAGATCACAAGTTGCCCCAAAAGTGAGATTGTTTTTTTATGAATTAGTATTGCTGCTCATTCTCTTGGCTGACAGACGATAAGGCATATATTGGGTTGTTTAGGTATTTCGGTGATGATGCAATGCTTGGCGGTAGATTTATTCGGTTTGAACGATCGGTGGAAGAGTCATGAAGTCCTGCAGCAGCGCAGTGAGGGCTTCCTTTTGTGATGTATTCATGTAAAGATTTACATCATACTGAGAGCCTTGGTGTATCTTCCTGTCATGCTTCAGTCATTATTCTGCGAACAAATGACTGTGGCTACTTTGGATTCTGTGAGGATAGCTAACTTAATGCCCTTCATAACATAATGTGGTTTAAGGCAAAGTCATGATCAGTGGCTTGGCCTTTCCTTCCTGGACTGGCATGTGCACTTTGCTATCCCAGACCTTGGTAAAGAAGTTGACAGATTTCCCAGAAGGCCGTTCAGAGTTGTCACTTGTGTTGGCGGTTGCAAAAAGCATTGACTGAGGAGGCGAATCGATGGGTCATTAGACACGGTTACTGCATGCTTTTTTTTTTTTTCTGGTTGTATGTGTGAGTCACATCTCTTAAAGTGCAATCTATGATGTAAGCCACAAAATTTACATCGCAGGGGAAACTGCAGCAGAGTAGGTTTCTACAAGTCGTTATGGGTCTAAATATGGCACTCCAGGCATAACGAATTTGTACTTTTGCTGTATATTGGCCTGTGCTGTGACGTCTGCCAGCAATGCTGATGTTTGGCTCAGATGTTTTCAAAGCCTTGTGACAGTGTAGTGTTCATAACGGAGTCATCAGTGCCTGTATCAATCAATTCCGTCGCTCTTGATCATCATTCAGATCTCCAACAATATTTCGGTATCTATGGCTGTGCTGTCTTACTGTTGTAGACTATGACTCTCCAACAGTTACTGATCAGATACATTGAGATGTCTTTTGTAGAAGAGTTGTTGACACACTTTTGAGCCAAGTCCTGATTTTCAGCACTGCAAGGTACGAAAGCAGCACTGAATTTTGGCCTCTTACCTGTGATAGCAGTCACGACAAAAATTAGCAGTTAAAGTTAGCACAATCTGTGGCGGTTGATGCGTTTCAGACGTGGAACAGCTGAATGAGTCGCACATAACTCTCCAGGCAGGGCTAGCAGTGTGAAAATCCATGCATCATCATTAGGGCTGGAAGTTTTCGGGAAATATTTTCTTTCATGTTTGGGGTGTGAGAATTGTGTATTAAATTTACGTATGTAAATTCAGGGGAATTTGTGTAAAAAGCAACATTTACCGATGCTCTGGAACAATAACCAGTAATTTTAAATGTCAAAGCCATTGCTGGATCCATTCCAAAATATTTGCCTTTAGAAGCAAGTGCTACATGGACAGATTTAATTGTGACTTCAGTTCCACATCTTTGTTTGTGAAAGTCACCAATGCCACACCGAGTATCCTGTAGTTTTCAGATTGTCAGAGAACCCCGATTATAAGGCTTCCAGAGGACCTCTCACCTCTTTCACAGCAAAGCATGTGCGGATCTTCTACATGACATCTACAAACGAAAACAAAAAGCGCAGTCGCTGTACACCAAATGACACCTAGGTTGATAACAACCTGATAACAGTTGAGGGGAGCAGTCCCCAAGGGACGCCACATCGCTCTCATCCCCTCAGGTGACGATAAAATATGAAGGCGCTCCGATTTCGCAGCCACCTTTATCGCATTGTTTGAACTAGAGACCTTTCCGGTTTGTTACCCGAAGCTTATTGCCCAGCGACAGCAGTGTTCGTTTTCGGGACGTGGCACAGAACGTGAGTAGATGGGGAGGTAAGGAGCAATCAGCTGAGGGAGACGGCGGGAAATAGAGGGTCATGATAGGACAGAGAGCGTGTTATGGAGGTACATGACTTGTACGCAGCATTGAAACACGGATGGACAACATAGGACGGGTGTTCAACTGGTTTATTCCACAAAAGCGCGCCCCTTCATGAGTCTCCTAGCTTCGTTTGTGGCTCTTCCTACCGAAACAGTGTTCCACGTCTCGTGCTTCGATAGGCACATTTCTCCGTGCGCTTTGTCATTATCAGGCCAAGGGGGGACGCATGTGATGCTGCGTCATATGGTACAAACTTGTGCTCTACAGGGAGCTTAGTCGACCTGCACCAACTTTTCGTTAAATGGAATGCATAGCATAAGGTAGGGATGAATGGTCGTTCGGGTACCTATCTGGTCTAATCCACCTGTGGCGCATTCGGGGGGTAAATCCCGGGGGAAGTAGGGTTAAACCCGAAAACTTCTGACCCTAATCATAATATTTATATTGAGCCTGGGCACAATGATCCTTTGTACTTTTTGTGTAACCATGTTGGGTACTGTAGCAGATGCCTCACTCTTTCCACAGTCACTGCAAGACAAAGCACAGGACTCTCAGTACATATGCGCATTGGATCTACTTCACCACTTCCCATCCTTCTTGACAGAGGAACCTGTTGTCACCTTACCCACACCATCTTTCCGTTCACATCCAAAACCTATTATATACCTTCCCCCTTCTCCGCGCATGCCACCCGACACTGTAGAAAAAGGGCCTGCACTACCGGGTGAGGTCAGCACAGAACCAGCAAATAGCACATTTGTCTCACATGAGCTGCAGCTCAGTAATGTGCAATCTGTGCCAACAGATGCAACAACAGAGGTTGCTGAAGAGGTTGTTATGAAAGAAATGCCGACAGAGCAAGCAGCACATGTAAAGCCATCTGGCTTTGTGGAGGACTTCTCGGGTATGCTTGCATGGGAACAAGGTCGCGCTGATTATATGGGCGAGCATAAGTCTGACAATATCATAGCTAGACTTGATCAATTGATCAAGAGTCCTTCGACTGAACGCTGTGTTGCAATGAAAGACTAAGAGGGAAATGTTTAGGAAGGCAAATAGAATTGTTACATGAGGAACGTTTCGGTGTAAAATCTTTTGATTGACACAACATCCTTTCGCGACCTTTCGCGATTTCATCTTTAGGTGGTACTGGTATAGTCTTCTTTGTAGGAACATATTTGCTGAAGTTGCCATGGGCAGCATCTCAGAAGTGAGATAAAAGGGGGACAGCGAATATGAACAAAGTGATAGGAAAGGCGTGCACCTCTGCTTTGAGCAGACCTTCTCTCTTCTTGTGCTCTTAATGTTGTGTGTTGTGTACTGCATGCAAAGCAAGCATTCTTAGTTCAGTTTACTCTGTAGCCTGCCTTCAAGCCACTTACTTTTATGCCTGCCGACTGTTCTGAAATCCTACGTATTGTGCGGAACAGATGATAGCCCTCATACCTAATGTTTAACACATATAGTAAATGTTGATATGCTGTCTATTGCACAGCAGTGTGGTGTTTATAGCCTTTTTCTTTTTTGGCTGTTTGTTGTTTCTTTGTCATTAAAAGGTTATTCATATGATGTGTTCGGTAATCTTGTTTGCAGTTGTTGGTCTGTCATTGCTTGGGAAACGCGACTTTCACACCACCGTGGGTTCCCCTAGAACTCTTGTGAAGATAGTGTTGGAAATCTTGGGCTAGTTTCCTTGCAGTCTTTTTCTTGTGAACATGTACCAGGATGGGATTGTGTATGCACACAGTCTGAAATGTAACAGCCTAGTCTCAGGTTTGATGTAACCACCATGTAACCACCATGTAACCACCGCTATGTAATGAAGCACTGTGAAGTCAAAACGAATTTATTTACAGAATGTAAACAAGTTGATGGAGTAGCCTGCATTTAGAACCTATCAACAAGTTGCAAAATCCGCTGCTGTTCGAGTTCTTTCATGTTCTCATCCTTGGCATCTCCCAGGTTGCCTGCGTATTCTGTGTTTAGAAATATAGGAGAAAAATAATTACAATGGTGCAGTTGAGAAGCTACCAATCAAACCAGTCAAAAATCCAGTCAAGCTGTTCCTCAAAACATAACCTGATGCACATCGGTCAGGATCACACAATGCTGATACTTGCCTCACCGAAGCAGGGAAGTCTATATTCATGAATCCAGCAGTCTTTAAAATTGCTAACCTGAATAGACTGGTAAATTTTCAAAAAAAAAAAGAAAAAGTGCAAAAATATACATGCCTACATATAGTATAAAATGGTCAGTCTCCCTCGTGTGCGCGTAATACGGAGTTACGCTGGGTGACATGTTTTCAACGCAGCTTCCTGTACGTACTGTTGTATTCCATTTATAATTACAAGTGGGGAAACCTATTACTTTCAAAGATTTCACTGCTGGCTATGTACCATGAAACAGAATCTTTGGAACACCACCTTATTGGGGCACAACACGTGTATAATTAACTACGTTTAGTGAATATGTGTAATGGCATGTTATAAAGTAGTTGGGGCTGCATTCCACTATCTACTTGATCATCAGAAGTCTCATCCCTAAAATTAGTCACTATCCCCATTGTGGTGGGAGTAGGAAAGAGTCCGCTACAGCAGTGACGTCCTGAGTTATCTGTTGAAAACTGAATTTGCTGGTCAATATTGAATGCTGTTCTAGAAAACAATTTATTTCATGAGCATTGAAAACCCTCAAACATAAAATGAATGGGACATTAAAATTTGAAACTGCCATAGGCAGAAGCCCTCAGGCTCCCAATGAGACAGATGGGTTATTCGCACAATTTATTGACTGCCAGGCAGATGTGTTTTCAGTCTATAGTTCGGAAAAAGAAAAAAAAGTGGTCTTAAAGCATCACAAATGATGCTGAATTAAAGAACTGCTGAAGGCATTAAAATGTCATCCCCCCCAATGCTTTCTCTGAATTTCTCGGATCCACCGTGTTCATTCCCGTTCAATGCATTCCGTATCGTAACCCTTTACTCTACCTTTGGCTTTCCCTAATGGACAAATGGACAAAAACCCACGCGGGAAGCCGGTCTCTCGTGGGCCTGCATCACTGCTGGCTGCATACATGTATATGCGTTGCAGGGAGCTTGGGCAGTTACAATATCTCAGCGGGGCAATAAGCATGAAAGAAGCAGCATGTCAGTTTTTCCGCCACAGTGGAGTGACACATGTGCAGTGGAATTCTGTGCAAATGGTCCTTTAGAGTAATATTAATGAAACATTCACCTGTACTCCACAATACAAAATAGACTGCCTCATCACATGTCGACAGTCTATGCAGCCTGAGCAGATGCAGACAAGTTTGTCCACACATCATTATACTTACCCCGCATTATGTTTCTTATGGTCTTAATAGAGCCCCCACGGAGATTCAGGATCTGGAGAACACGTTGCTTGATCTGCAAGATATAGTAGGTGTGATTTCCATGGCCACCGATGATCCCCATTATAGAAAAAGTAACGAGAACTTTAGTACTGTATGAATAATAATAATTGGTGGGTTTGCGTGGTGAGACTACCGTATGAATAGTGGCAATACATCAGCACAGACATGTAATGAAGTGACAGTTCTCAAGTCCACTCTCCACAGCAGAAAGCTAAATTTCTACCACTAGATGCAAAATCAAAACAGCTGTATGGTGCTTAAGTCAGAATACCCAGATGGCACCTGTGCATGTCACTCCTCTTCACTGTGTAGAACTGCATGAGCATTTTTTATTTGTGGAAGGTATGAAAGTCAGAAAACACTTACTGTAGGGGGACCAGAACTGCAAATGTCCATCATGATATAGTCTACAAGCTGCAGTGTGAACAAGCCTCCTTCGAGCCGACGAAGATAGAAAGCTTCCTCCAGTTCCACATTATTTTCTTCGTCATAAGAACTCATGTTCTACAATACAGAAGAATGCTTAATGTCACAATGCTTTTCTTTGTAGAAACTATTAACCTACCGCTTTCTCTTTTTCAATCTGATTGTCTATGACGTGCACTTTTTCCAGGTATTTAAAGTGTAGCTCCATAAGGCGGTCCACCTGTATTTCCCATTTCTTTTTACAAACACATTTTAAATATTTACAAGCTTACCTTTTCATGATCATTTTCAATGAACTTGTTCAGTAGACGCTGTCGTTGGGTTGCCTTACAATTTTTCAGCATTGATGCAATCACTGAGCATACATGTTCTGTATTACAAAATACAATCATGTTAGTAATGCAAACTGCCAAAGAAAGAAAATTGCAAGAACACAGCATCAATGGTCACAGTTCCTTTTCTTACAAGTTTAGACTACACCTGTAAAGATTAACCAAGGGTATAAATCACTACCTTCATGCTCATCTGGAGATGCACTTTTTTTCTTGTATTTTCTTGGAGTTTGCATAAATAGAGGAAAGATGGTCTTAAGACCTAGGATGTCCACAAACTTGTTGCAGTTATCCACGCCTTCAACATTACTGGTTGCATAATCCAGTACTTTGAGGGCTCCACAGCGGGACATTTTTTTCTCCCTGTAAGATTGACCCACAATGCCAAACTAGGGTTACTCAGTAACTGGGTGCAGCAGTAGGCATATATAAGATGGTACAAATTGCTGAGTTTGGATTTAGTGCCATATGCATTAATGTAGAAGAATTGTGTGGATTAATGTTGAAATGTATGTGTGAAGTGCACAGATACCCCATGTGCCCCCCTTGTCCCTTCACAAGCATTTTCTGTGAGGGAGCCAAGTTTTGGGCCAGCCTGGCTAATTAGCATGCTACACAAAATTTAATTCAGTGGTTTGGGTAGCAAGACTGTAAGCATCATGCTAAAGCTTTGAAATTTTCTTTCCTCTTTTTTTTTTTTTTTTTTTTTCAAAAGGAGAGTGAGCACCTTTTGCCAGACAACTTGCCCGTATGAGTGCAACAAGCTCTTTAAAGATAAACAATGAAGAGAAATACAAAAATCCGGTGGAGCACAACTTAAAGCAAAACGCCTCGGGTTGGAAGCCGCCGATATTTCGCAAAGAGACTGTGCCACATCATTGGTAGTGTACTGAAAGGTCTCGGGGTTACATGTGAAGGAGCTGAGCAGCATGCTTGTCATTTGTGTTGGAACGGGTAAACTCGGACACTGACCTGTGGGCTGAGGTCCCTGTGCCCTTGGGTTGTTTTGTTAGTGGTAAGCATCAGTTTACAGTTACGCTGGTTAAACAGTATAGAGGGAGGAATGACTCCAAGAGTGACAGATACAAGTAGCTTTTTTTTTTAAATGAATGAATGATGTAGCAATGAAGATTTGGAATGTGATTAAAAGATACACAAAATAAAAGAAATGAGGAGATGACAGAACAAAGAAAGCAAAAGGAAAACAAAGTGATATGCTGTGTGGGTAGAATTAGTGTTAGGTAGGGTTAGGCAAGGAAGGTAACTGTAAGGAATAAAAAAAACGATAATATAGAAGAAACTGTTAAAGGTATAAAAAGTGAAGGGAAGATGAAAATGAAAGATGCGGTATTCTAAGCATAAACTGTCTCCAGTGTCCCTTTTGATTTGTTCATGCCGTATGGGTGTATGCTTTTAAACTTACGCATAAGAAACGATTCCTTGTCGTGCCTGTCACGTGTGGACCGAAATCCGCTTTCTAGTACATAGAGTCTAATGTGTTCAAATGAATGTCCCAGTGTGTTAAAATGTTCCTCTTTGAAGGATGTACAACACAGAAGCTGACGCCAACACAAACCTCAACATGAGGTTCATGAGCTGCAAACCTTCCCCTTTGAGAAACCTCTCTCTGTTTGGAGCATACATGAGACTCGAGCACACACTGTCAAACAAGTTTTCCATCATTTCTGTCTCTTCCGAGGTATTTGGGTCATGCCGCTTGAAGTACTGCAAAAACAGTCAATTATTTATTTTTGCACTATACAAACCATTTAAGTTAAGAGGACATACCAGCACTTTAGCCCTGTGCAGTTTTGTACCCCTAAATCTAATGGATAGATTGCAATGTCGATTGTGTCATTTGAAAGAGGACATGGAAACACTGGGAATCTAGGCTCAGATATTTTCAGCTTGTATTGGTTGTTCGACTACCGGTGCCTATGTCTTGTACCTTTTCTGTTGCCACCTTGTGCTATTCGTTGAAAACAGTACGAATGTAATGGTCCGCGTGTTGTGCCGTGTGCAACCACTGCAACAGTGACGTAGACACAGATGGTACACCGACAGTTTCCTCTGGTCTCACTTCCTAAAGCTCAAGCGGGTGTCGTTTGACAATGTCCCTTTCTCTTCCTAAATATATACAGTATATATATATATATTCAATTCATTATAATGAAACTCCACCAAAGTTCAGGTTGCGGGTCTATTTTTCCTACACACAAGTATTCATATAATACACGACGTAATGACGACATAAGCATATTACGACCTATCACTCGAAACAAAAAGGGAGTAAAAAAAAAGTAAACAAACACTACCGCAAAACTGAACCCTGAGCAAAGGCTCAGGGTTTAATTCCAGTTCCAAAGTTCGAATGTTCTATCGTGCTGCCATTGACACAAGGGGATGTAAAGCGTATAAAATAGTGGACCCATTTGTACACAATGGAGGTTACTTGCAGGGTCGCGCACACGCGGCATGCTAAGGCTCCATCTATATTCCGAAAAATCATGAATCAAAGATGAGGCCCGCCTGGTGTGTCCTCTTAATAGTACAGTAGGTGACTACTGACTGAAAGCTGCTGAAGAAGTGTGTCGATGCCATCAATTTCACCAAGCAGCTTCTTGTTCTCTAAATAAATAGAAAGTAGCAATCAGCACACTTATTACATCTCTAACAGGCATGAAGCAGCAATGTTTATCAATTTTAAGTTTTTAACGTACTTCAGTTTTTCAAAAGTCCAGTCATATGCAGTATTCCAAGATCAGAAGTGTCAGTAGTCGCATGCTACAGTAACTGTAAGCTGTAGCTGTCCTGTGCTATTGCTATAATGGCTGTGCAACTGTATAGCGGCCAGTGTCCAAAACAGTACAAAAGCCTCAGCCCATTCCAACTGTAAGCTGCTTTCTGTCTGATTTAGGCTTGATAAGCTCAACAAATACACAACTAACGCGGTCTTCCCCTCTGTGTTATATATAGAGGTTGCTTGGAAGCCAATCCAAGAAAACCTTAAATATTCCACAGACCAGAACAAGAAGGATACGTCAAATAGCGCAAATGTTTAATACACAGACCGTACCTATACAAAAAACTTCTGAACATCTGGGGGAGGTTAACGGAGACCATTATATCTTACCAGCTCATCTGCCCAGTCTTCCTGTCCATTCTTACCATGAAAAAGTACTGTGCAGGAAAACTATATTTGTATATATGTACTTTCAAATTTTCTTGCCATCCACAGCCACTTCTTCTGCACAAAGCTACTGGTGCTTTCTATGAAAGCGAGTTATGGTGGAAGGCGAAGCAATTCCATGTGCAACACAGTGTGTCTACAAATATAGACTCGTGAGACTAGATAATGATTGAAGTGGTGAATGCAGTTTTAAAAGGCTATGAAACAAGACTGATCTTAAAAAAACTATTCCCTCTATTTACAAATACAGTGCAGGGTTTGTCTCAGAGCAGCAGCTCACACAAGCATCTGCAGTATAAGCAGAGAAATAGAGCCAAGGCTTACTACAAATGAAGACGAGTACAAACTTACATTTATGTGTGTTTGTACTTTTCTTTAGTTGCAGCAAATTTTAGTTAAGAAAAATTTACCTTCATGATTTTGTAACAGAATGGAGAGGATCTCTGTGCCGTACAATTTGTTTGCATCAAAAGGCATCTTTGCCTGCACAAAAGAAATGCAGAGGCATATTGAAACAAAGAAGAAAAGGCATCATGCAACTGCAAGGCTTTGTAATTTTCAATAACCAATAACAAAAGTAGACTAATTTAAAAATAAAAAGAAAGGTGGAACGCACTTTAAGACGTTTCAAGATCCACTGCATGAGACCCTGCTGAGCTGCCTGCACGCAAAGGTCAGGTCGAAACTCTGTTAGATTTTCAACAATGGCTGAAATAAAAATATTTATGGTCAGTGCATCTTCATCACAAAATACTTCTGAACAGTTTGGAAAAATATGGGGACACGCCATGTGCATACCCAAGGTATTGTGGACACCCTCCGACTCTTCCTTGATGGTTTCATCCAATCGCTCTATGTTTTGGACCAGTTGTGCAACAATCTGACCATCAATCTGAAAGTGATGTAGTCTTAAAATTGTCACAAACAAAATCAAACCGAGGCATTATACCAATGCATCGATAAGGATGTCTGCGCCTTCCTGGCTCTCATGAAGTGTATCTATGTCTGTTAGCTCTTGCAGTAGGTCAACAACAGCTATAGAGATATCTGCAACGACACGACAATACATATTCTGCTAGAAGGTGATGTTTTATCCGACTTTCACTCCTGCTTTCTCAAGCATCGCACAGGGAGAACTGATGTTGCTGCAATATCTGCTAACACAGGCTGTCAGATATTCCACAGCTTCCCTGAGTGAAATAGCAGCAGCTGTCGACCTGAGAATGCCATTGCTTGCTTCGATTTATTGTTGTGAGTACTGGTATTAGCTGGTATTAGACCTTCATTATACTACATTAATAACCTTTTACCTGCCAACCTATAATGCGTATTGTATTCTAAGGCTGTGTACGTGGGTCATTCCAGAAAAAGCGATCCAATCGTGTTGCTCGACACCCTCAAATTTCGTTCGAAGCCTTTTTGCATGTGTGTACCACAGAGACATCAACACTCACAATGTATTTTCACCAACTTCAGTGGCGTTCCCGGACAGTTGGGTGCCAAACTTCAAGGACTGCCTTGAAGGTTGGTTACCTTTGACAATTTCTTCTGGGAGGATGGCTCGAGATATTTTAGAGCAGTAAACTGGAATATGTTCACAAGGCGCACTTCTGACATACCGAATGAAACAAAGCTGAAAATTCAAGTGTCCATTGTATACTACTTGTGGCCTAAATAAGTGCATTTTTCTTCAATGTTTTATATTTTTTGCTGGCATTCCGTGTTACCAGAAAAAACGAAATTCGGCACCGATATTGTACACGACATTGTTAATGCTTACGAAAAATCACGGCTCTGGCCTTAAAGGGACACTGAATACTGAGCTTGAAAAAGTGTGAAAATTTGGCTATATTACCGTTAGAAAAAAAATCTATTTGGGAAACGAGATACTATTTCTGGAATAACCTAGCTATTACGACTTCTTATGGTTTAAGGCATATGCTTTTGACCCAGTCCAAATGATAAAAAGCATACCTGTGTTATCATGTGAGAGGAGACCTAATATGCTGTGAACTGAATTTAACTCCACCAATACAGGATAAAGATCAGGCTGTGTTGCTACAATATGCATTTCCTGCAGAGCATCATTTAGTTCGACTTCTGAATCCATGAATCTGTAAGCAAAATCTCATTACCAGTACATAAGAATCATGCTACACAATATAACAATAGTCATACTTTTCAGGCAAGTCAGGGTATTTGATCCGCAGCTCTTGATTTTTGAGTACTCGTTTTTCAAAGTTCAATATTAGCTTCTTGAGGGAAGTGTCATTCAATATGTCAACCTTGAAAAAAAAACAAGGTTACAAATGAAATAACTTCAAGAAGCATACCAAAACAAGTAACATACCTGCCCAACAAAACAACCCTTATTTTCACAAGGCAGTGGGATATGTAAAACTATCTATAAAACTCTCCACTAGCTTCTTGTAAATGTTACTTGTATCTAACTTCATGCTTTTCACAAAGCAACTTCTGTTACTGACACTTATCTCATAGCAATAGGTCATGTTCGTAGCACTCTCTCCCCCTTTCACTCTTATTTCTCAAGCTAAAGCATCAGTCTCTCTCTCTCTCTTTGTGTTAGACATCGTAAGCCTTGGCTTTTAATGTACTGACTGAAAACACGAAATTAAGAGAGGAGCTTCAGCACCTTGTGATCTGATGTCCAACCTTTACAAATACCTTCCACTGTTATCTCTGGACTTAACAGCTCCATCTGCTCATTTCAAGCAAAGAAATATGACTTTGAAGTACTGAATTACTTAGTCTC
>JARGYV010080162.1:0-35099 GCA_029532675.1 Ornithodoros moubata | reverse complement strand
ACGTTCTCCACCCTTGACGCACATTGGCTTGGTCCGAAGCTCCAGTCAGTGTGAGTGAGGTCGAGCTCGTTCCTCTGCGACCGTCTGCTTGTCCAATCAACCTCCTACACCGAAATACTGGAAGAGAAAACAAAACACATGACAGCTAATGTCACGATAGACAAACATGTACAACAACATATGTGAACACTGGTTAGAATAAACAGAGCTTTTGCTCCACACAGTCAGTGAATAATGGAGGAAGGGTCACTTAATCTTTCAACGCAGCTAAATAATACTAAAAAATACTACTCCCTCTTGTCGTGGAGCAGGCCATTTTACGGATACAGGATGCGGATGTGGTTAGATTATTAATGTGAAAAAGACCAGGATTTTACCCCATATATCACAAACACGAAGAGAAACAAATTCCACTGAAAAATAAGGGTTCGTTGTCGATGTACGAAGACTGCGAATCTATCAAATGGTGTAACAGATGCCCAAAAGATTTTACGCCATTTTGATGGCGATGAAAGACACGCTTCCAACATTGCAATCATGCATGTGCTAGCGCGATAGCTTCAGAGTGATAACGTTAGTTTACGTTGTTGTTGGAAGAGTTTTAAATATTAAGTCAGCACAAAACAGAAACAATATTTGTTCAGTATAAGATATCGGCTGAGATTCCGCAGACCGCATGTGCCTACAACTGGAAAACGTGGACGTCCCGCAAAATCTCCCCTTTGTTTCAAAGCAGAAAAGAAAAACCGGTTTCAGGATTACTTACATGGACGAAAACGCAGTACACAATATAGTCGTATCTTCAAAAGCTGTAGCACTTTACATGACTTTATTCAGGCAGGTACAAGCGCGTACACGCAAAAAGCTCGGAGCGAGAACTGTCGTCTCCGATTGTTCCTGGCGCGCGTCTGCTATTTTTCGTCTGCTCAGCTGCAACTTTGAAACTATTATCCTTCTCTCTCCCTTTTTTTTGTTCAGGAAACAGTCGCCATATAAAAAGTAAAACAATTTTTACTTTTTTGAAACCTTGTATTATCTTATGCAAAATATTGTGCACATATTCGTTGTGGGGGCACGTGCACGGCGATGTATGATGGGACCACTTCACGCCAAGTGTGGTTAAAGTGACGTCACGCAAACATATGTACTCAACACTGCATAGTTTTCACCTCGAGCATCCGATTTACGACCACCTGATGCACTTTATCAGATCGTATACCCTACAGCAGTCTTCAGCTGAAAACCGAAACCGAAAAAGGCTTCATGACGTCACTTAGGTGGCCCTCTATTTCGGCTTCACAATTTGGGCAATGTTCCGGCCGCCTTTCTTTCTTCCCTCCATGATGGGAGGGCAGCTACGCTTGTTACGCTGTTTACGTTCAGGCGGAAAAAGTGCTAGCACTTGCAGATTTCTGCTACTGGGAAAACTCCACGAGAAAGCGACGCCTTGCGAGGTTTTGATCACGAGAACACAACAACTTGGAATCTGGCCAGCGCCTCCTCTATTAGTAATAGAGGAGGCGCTGATCTGGCTAATAAAGTTGCCAACAAATGACCACGCGAATCCGCCATAAGTAGTTTATTTGCTCGGGAACCGAAGCAAATATATCAAATGTCTTGTGCCCGGTGCAGCCTCGCAGTTCACTGTCACTGCTGTATGTCATCTATATAGATAGCAAACACTGCTGATGTAGACGAGTAAGTATGCTTCCAGATCTTTCGGGTTAACTCAGGAGGCGTGCCGCCCGTTGTGCGTCGTATGTTGTACTTTATAGGAGTCCCCAAGGCATGATTGGGACGTGCGCAGTGGAACTTGGTGCACATACGTACAGAAAAGAAAAAGAGGTGAAATTCGAAAACGTGATACGGGGCAGACGTAACAACGTGAGCACCGAACAGGGGCATATGGAATGAATGTACTAGCGTTGCGAATGTGATACCTAAGTAAGATGAGATAAACCAAGCTTTCATCATCCTATCAATATTGATGGAAGACAAACATCCTTCTGTCTCTTTTGGTGCATTTACAGTCCCTATATGAGCTAATTGTGACTGTAGGTGTATTTTGTTTCGTTACATGGTTGCTGATCTGTTCCAGAGATGACTACTTCCAGGAGGAAGCACGCAGATGAAGAGCATTCCCAGATGAGATTGAGCATTAATGATGACAGCTACATTTTAGATGATATTCCTGCAGATGTGCTCAGTTAAGTGAATTTTCTTTATGTTGTAAGGCCGTATGAGCCGGATGGGTTGTGTGATTCTCGATCATCTGTATTACAGACTCGAAAAGGAAAATAAACAAAGCTGATATAGAATATATATGTAGCGAGGTTTTGGACTGGAAGGAGTTGGCAAGACTTTTACCAGGTATGAGTTATGCTTACTGATAGCTATCGTGTTTATTATACTGAGTACGTTTAAATAAACGTTAAATAAACATCTAGTTGGGAGAGGAGGAGGCAAGAGTCCTTCTTAAAGTGGAAAGGATGGCCAGGAAATGTTTGCTTACACAATCCCTAGATGAGAACAAACAGCATTTCCTGTAAGACCTTCTTGTTCAGGTCACTTTCACTGGTTACAGTGGCTGTTCCATGTCACTTTGGTGTGCAGTTTCTACATGCTGGAAAATGTTTCACCAGTTCTGTGCAAGAGTAATTTTTATACTTTGATATACACAATTACGTGTTTTATTATCTTGAATTATTACGAGCTCAGTCTAGCTACACATGTATGTGAGGAACCTGGACCTGAAAGTGAGATGAGAGAGATGTGAGGAAGAACTGAAAATTTTGCTAGATTTTGTGCATAATTGGCAAAAGTTGTCACCATCCTGACGATGAAGTGTAGCCGTGACGTGAATGCTTATCAGCGTAGTGTGGCTATTACCATGTCCAGCTGTCAAGACGGAGGAACGTAAGAAATTTACTGCTTTTATAAAACATTCATTCATTGTCTCATGTATGCCAAGGTGTCGATAGCATACATGTGTCAGGAGAGCAAATCACATAAAAATTGTGAAGTCTGTGCAACATTTCTCATCTATTTTTATGTTTTTTTTTTGTTTTTTTTTTTCTAGAGGAGCCAATATCCAGAGAAGAACNTTTTTTTTTTTGTTTTTTTTTTTTCTAGAGGAGCCAATATCCAGAGAAGAACTCCATGAAATTGAACAAAGCCACCACGGGGATCGCAAAGGCTGTGCAAGAGATGTGCTCATGTTGTGGAGGCACAAGTGTCATGAGAGTGCCACAGTTGGGAGCCTGGCGGAATCTCTTCACCTCCTTGGTTACAGCCAAGTGGCTATGGCATTGAAACCATGAAACCTTCTCCAGCCTGTGGCAATAGCATGTGAAATGAAGCTATAAATGATTCGTTGCTTTTTTCTTTTTTTAGGAAGAGAAAACAGATGAAAGAGTTTTACATTCAGGGCCAGGCTACAGCACCTGCAAGTAATATTTTTAGATGTCATAAAATTTGCTTTCTTTTTTATTAAGCTTTAGTCACGTGGTGTGACAGGCTTTTTTTTTTAATTGTAGCGCTTTGGTGGTTTGTGCTGGTACATTTGCAGTTATCCCAAATGGCATATTTTATGACAGTACTCTTAGTGATTGAAATCCACACAACTTCTGCAGATTTATGATACAGGAAGCAAAATGCCAAGGTTCAAGCCACAAGGAGTGGTAGCTTTTAATCGTAGGCTTTTGCTTCAATTGTGAGTTGGTTTTGTGTATCAAAGGTGTTATGTATTGTACAGTCTTGTTTGTAATGACCAGTTTGTGGCCTAACAAGCCCACACACCACGAGGGTAGCAAGCTGTGGACCGGCTGGCTCATTGACATCGGTACACAGTTTGCAATCCTGCCTGCTACTACACCATAAGCGAATGGTTACGGATAATTGTTTTGGAATAATTTTGAGTGTGCCGTCGACATATATTTCAATTGTTCATCCAGATGTATATCACCAAAATATTTTCATCTGGTGTATTACTCCAAGGCTGTACCAGTGGTTTGCAGCATATTTTGCAAGCCATATCAGTGACCAAAAAGAAAAGTGGACACTTTGGCAACACAGAGGGACCAATAAATGACATGTTTGAGTGTAGTGCAAGGAAACTTTATGTATTTGAAGTCTGTGTTATTAGCCTCTGATCCAACCCAAGAACTGACATCACTGTCAGTATAGAGTGGCAGTTCAGTTCTTGTGTGCCTTCTACAAACATTAGGAATGATTGCTATTCAGTATGTAGCAGAATGCTTGTGCTGAGTGTTTATGGGTAAGGAGAGCCCTCATGTTCACAAAGTTTCCGGTGTTAAGAAAATATGTTAAACAAGAATGTGCAATGTTGTGCGCTATTTTTATTGCCATACTGCAGACTGCTTTGTTTGCTGAGTTTATGTTTTACTGAAATCAATAAAAAGCACTTTGTGTGGTGTCCTGACATAGAGTATGCGTACTTCAGTGTGTGACAGAGTAGAGTATGAATGTACACTGAAAATTCAGAATAAAGCTTATTAGTAACAGCATATTTTTAATTTATGCAAACCATATTAGAGATTCAGCTGTGGCTATGCGTGGCATACAAATGCGGACTGAACACGAGAGAAATGTGTATTCTGAGCACACTTGAAGGGGGTCTTCGATGGAGTTTAGAGAAAAACCCCAGGCACCACAAATAACAGTGGATCTCTTCCTATGTTTATGCATGTATTATGCATGTACCACACAAAATTTTGGTAGCTAGTAAATATGTTGGGGTCAAAAGTGTTTGGGTATTGCAACATTCTTTCATCCTGTATCGTGGTTCTGCCGCAAAACTAGGTGAAAGGTGACAGTGACAACCAGTATTTTAATGGCACATCAAGAACTACACAGGCAAAAGGTCCAAACTAACTTGGGCTACAATGATTTCATACAAATTTTCTGAGGAACATAAAAGTACTTTGTACACATTCAAGGGTAGCACAGTTTTGCACTCAAAAACAATGCAAGAGGAGTATATATATATTAAAAAAAAAAAAAAAGTTGAGAGGCTTTGAGGCCCGAGGTGTAACCAGTGCATGTAAAGTGGTAAACAGTGAAGTGCCTAAGCACACAACCGGATGGAGCTCTTTCCAACGATCACAAGAAATCCGTCGTCCTGCAGATCCTTGAGGACATCCTCGAACATTTCTCGGGTGATCATCTGAAGAGGAAGAAACAGAAAGTGATTGTTATCACCCCTTTAATAAGCGTCCTTTGAAAAAGCGCCCTTTGAAAGTCCCAAAAATGTCCAGCAAACATCTAATTTCTGTGTTGCCCGCCTCACCTATACGTGCAAATACATGTCTTATGTACACACATCACATGTATTTTTCTTTGGAAAAAGGTGCAACAACAAAAAGGGATTCTACACACACATTTCAACAGCAAGCATCTTGTGGATGTCCAACGACTAATTAACTATAATGAACGATGAATGCAATTTTGCTTTTTTTCTGTGAAACAAAAAAGGAAATTGCACTTCCTGGGGAAAACAGCGACGTTTTAGTGTTCCTTAGTAGAAAGTCACTTCAAAATATTCATTTCTTGCGCATGTCCATTCTTTGTGTTTTTGAAGATGCACATGCTGTTATATCTCCCGATTTATTTGCATTTCTCGGCAGAGTTCAGGTCAACCCCTAATCAATCATTTAGCAAGCTTATGCACAGATAATGAATTGAGCTAAAGTCAACGTTCTGAACAAAATGTCCCTTTTCTGTTTGTTGGTTATGGTTTGGTTACTCTGCAGAGATTTTCTTCGCACAAGTAAAGTGCCTACACTTTCCGCAAGCATCAGCTCAGTGTGCTTTCTGCTGTTCTTTCTGCTAACTGAACTGCTCTTCTTTCTGCCTAACTGAACAGTACAGATGTCGACTGTTGAATGCAGGCTACACTTACAGCATCAGATTGCTCCTTGAGGTCAGAAAAGACCTTCTGATACGGGAAGCTCTGCTGTGTCTTTCCACGGACTTCGAGCATTTTTCTCAAAGCCTGTCCAATTTCGGCCCTCCTCCTACGTGAGCTGGCACTCATGCCAGTTGTCAAGATAGAGATGTCGATCTTTCCTGATGCAGGATCTGTTGCAGACTGCTTGAGAGCTTCTCTGTGGAGTCTACGGCAGACATTGATTACGATTAAAGAGGCAGAACTAACGTGCACCAACTAGACCATGTGTAGGCACAATTCACACAAAGGAAAATGGACACAAAGACTGCAAACAGTTACCTCTTAGCTTCTTCCACATCTACCATCTCAACAACACTGGACAGTCGAACCTTGGCATGAGCCTCCGATAATCGGATGAGAGATTCGAGCTGCCGAGGAAATGCAGACACCTGTCCCTTGCCACTGCCCATACGTCTCATATCAACATAGGCTTGGATCAAAGCCTGTCCTGCCTCCTCACTCATCTGGGGGTGCACGTATGTTCTTGCATATGCAATGTAGTCCTTCATCAGACCCATCTCCTACGTGAGCGATTGTACATCGAGTTTGAGCCACATAGTTTAAAAGCACAAGCAAAAATATCGTGAAGTGATTTTCTCACCAGCTGTTCATCTTCCACTTCTTTCTCCTTTCGGTAGTACAGCGACACGAGATGACGGGCCAGCCTCCGATCATAAGTTTCATCTTGAGGGTCGAGCATTAAGAAAATTAGATCAAATCTGGAGAGCAGCGTGTGCGGAAGCTGGATGTTCTCAATGATGGTCTTGTTCGTGTTCCACTGCGACTCAACTGGATTTGCAGCGGCTAATATGGAAGTCCTAGCATTCAGCTGGCAGATGATGCCTGCTTTGGCAATGGAGAGAGTTTGTTGTTCCTAGAGGAGTGACAAATAATATGTTCCAATCTGCAGTCGCAACTGATATACATGTAAGCAAAGTGGAGTCGCAAAAACTGGATGCTCACCATCACCTCATGCAAAATAGAACGTGTCGAGTCACTCATTTTGTCAAATTCGTCAATGCAGCAGATGCCATTGTCACTCAACACAAGTGCACCTCTGGAACACGGACATTTGTTTAGTCATTTAAGTTTGAAAATGATAAAAAAATAAAGCTGTCAAATGACAACAAACTGCATTTATATACTAACGTTTGCAGGACGAGCTGCCTTGTCTCTGGATCCTTGGTAATATAAGCTGTGAGACCGACAGCGCTTGAGCCCTTGCCAGATGTGTACTGGCCTCTGGGAACCAGATTGTGTACATACTGAAGCAACTGGGACTTGCTTGTACCAGGATCTCCACACAACAGGATGTTGATTTCTGACCTGCCACACAGAGAACAGTTCAATTTAGCTCTACCTCGTCCCTACGACCATCACTCCTGTCATCACAGTGCCAGGATTAAATTTCCCTACCTAAATTTGCCCCGTCCAGTGTTGGCGAAATCTTTTCTAGAGCCACCAAACAGTTGCAGCAAGATGCCCTTCTTGATGTCTTCATTCTCATAGATACTGGGAGCTACATTAAACAGATGCAAATATGAAGGACATTTTACAGCAAATGTTATCAGAGCTAGATTTCATTAGCTGAAGCTCACCTAGAGCATGAGCTAGACGCTCGTAAATGTCGGGTGAAGTTGACAGTCGCTTCAGCTGTTCGATCCTTTCTGGCGCGAAGTGACAGTCTTTGCTATAAAGGAGGATGAACATTCAAGCTCAAAAATTCAGATTCTATATTTCCCGTTGCACGATTGCATAGCACACAAAACACTCACGCATCCTCGCATTCTTCGTAAAGCCTCTTTGTATCCAGCTTACGGAAATGAACAGCATCAATGTGAGTCTTGTACACTGCTTTGACATTGCGCTGGCGTGGGTTGACTCTAACAGCTGACGCACGGTATATTCCCGTTATGGTGATCCTAAAAGTATTGACAAAGAGAACCATTTTAGCTACGCTTTGCACTTGAGAATACTGAGAAGATGCATAATGCAGAACATAACATTTCTCACCGATCTCCAGGCTGCACAGCATCAACAAGGTCATTGTGGGCATAAATTACAACAGTGTGAGGTGTCTGACCTGCTGGCATATCCTCTGAAAGCATAGAGTTTAAAAGGTCACACCACGAGGAGGAGGAGGAGGTGAAACATTCATAACCATTATTCAAGAACAAAGTGCACTGAGAGAGAAGTTGAACTGACAACAACATTCCCTCTGGCTAAGAATACTACCATATTCTTAGCTTCCCATGTTAATTGAAAGAAGCTGATGAAGAGCCAGCAGCATTTAAAATCACAACCTCCTATCGCCAGTTGCTACCAATTACATCATTGTGGTGGCTCTATCGTTAGCATAACAAGACACACTTTCTGCACACGCTTCATGAAGGGTGGCAACATGTTCTAGCAACCTAATGATGGAAATGTGGCAAGGAAAAATTAAAAGACAGTCAAACACAAGCCATGGAATGCTCAGTAGGAACTTCAAATCAAAAGTATCGCTACTTGACAGTGTGTGGCTCCTGCTTCTTGTTTAATGTTTCCTGGACACATTTGCATGATTAAATATTCTCCTAAAGATGGAGAGGGAATTTGTTGTCAACTTTTAATCAAACTGCACGCAGCCAAGGTCATCAGCCTACTGAGCAAAAGCTGTATTGTAATCTCATCCTGTTACCTGGTGCCTCTTGTAGTTTCATCATTTGTTTGTCAGAGAATTGGGAACGGTTGTGCACAAGAGTAGCACAGTGCTTTGTGGAGCAGTGACGACAGGTGACTGGTTCAGCAATGCGACCTCGATCCATCTCCACGGTCTGGGTGAAAGAGCACACGGAGCATCGAAAGAAGGCTTCCCGCATCTCGGGAATCACGTTAGACGTTCGGATCACCATTCCACAGATAGTTACCAGTTGGTCAATATCTTAATAGAAAAAAAATTAGACTTCATAAATATCTCAATTAAAAGCAATATTCTAGGCATGTATTACCCTCAGGGTTCAGTGATCTCATATTTTGAGTCTTTTCAGCATTGAATGGACGAACTTGAATCTGGTGCGGCAGCTGGGCATCAGGAAACTTTTCAAAAAACATCTCATTGGCTGCCATGTCAAAAGTGGGGATAACTTCTTGTGGGTAGCACTTGAGCTGACGGTACAGGTCGGCATCAAAGTGGCGAACGTGAGCGCAGTTAACGTTAAGGAATGGCTCTTCGAGGGTGTACACCTAATGAAAAAATCATAGAAGAAAGTTGAAGACACGACTGCACAATGAGTATTTAAAATGAAGTAACAGCTTATTTCAAAAATTACTAAATCAAGACCTAGATTGGTATGCTGTGCTTTGCACACCTGTGTACCTGTACATACACATAGGGCCCTCATACACCTCTGCTTTCTGTGGACTACAGTCAACGAAGCTGTAAAGAATATAAATGCAGAAGCTGCATAAAGAAGGGAAAGCTTACATACCAATATTTGGCTACACAATGAGATATTAAAGATGTGCTACATTTCTATGCTACTAAATCACACAATTCATGGTAGCAGGCTATGGGAAGACTTACAATATATTACCTCACAGAACAATGCAACTTTTGCCTGGGCTACAACACTGTAAAATTTGATTGAGCTCGTGAGAAACTGTTGGTGTAATGGAACAAAATGTAGATGCTATGAGCACAATAAGATAGATATGGATGACAACGCACGTTTCTGTGTTAATTAGATATAGAAGTAAAATGGTACCCTAGTGAATGTGAAATCTGAAGTCCTGAAACTTAAACTCGCGCAAAATTAAGCATGCATGCAATAAATTGGCTAAGGTACTCAACGTGCTGCAGTCAATTGCCCCTTGTAGACTTGTTTCATGCCTCAAGACTCTCCTTATCTTTCTCGCATCAACAATGCACAAACATGGGACTTTTTTTTTTTTACTTTTTGTCTTCATAAACTTTATTGCAGCCACTCATTTTAAACAAGAAAGCCTTATATAAATACAACAAAGAGAAATAAAGAAATTCAGTGGAGAATGTGTTAAGGCAAACTGGATCAAGCTGGAAGCCACAGATATTTCGTACAGACACTGCACTTATTCCCAGAAGCACACTCTTGGCGGTTTTCATCCCTGAGGCACTTTGTATTAACTTACACAAATACAGTCCTCTTGTCCATTATTTTCTACACAGGGTCTTCAACAGAAACATGTACAGAAACATGTACTATCTACACAGCGGTAACATGGTTCTGTAGACCCCTAACCCCTCCAGTTTCCTTTAGTATGGAACAGAGGATGAAACAAGCTCCATAAAACATGACGGACACCATACCCCGTGTAGCCGACAAGCTGCTTACCTCTTCTAGCCTCTGCAGGTACAAAGGCTGCCCTAGGTCAATGCCATCCATGCGCTCATCTGATTCTAGGTCAGACTCTACAAAAGTACGCAAGAACTGCTTAAAACGATCCTTGCAATGGCTGACAACCACATCAGTGCCCCAGATCACTAGCTGGGGTCCAGCCAATGAATCGCTAGTTCCCACAACGGGGCCACCTGTTGCTGGGTCTATCACTTCCTGCAAAGAAACCAGTCAAACTTTTAACACTCAAAGTACCTTCTACTGAAACCAATTACATACCCCATCACCAGCACCTATGGTAACTTGGCGCATTCGGCGATCATTACGAATGTCCGAACGATGCCGTATGGGAGTGCCACGACTGAAGTGAGAAGTTTTTAGGTCAAAGCACAGTACTACTCAGAATCTCCCAAGACCCGTTTAATTTTATGCTTTTATCTGTGTTATGCGTTTCAGCTTTTACATTAATTCACAAGCCCTTCAGTTCCCTCCCAAGATTTATTAATATTGCACATGCTCTTTTCTGGTTGATTATCAGTTTGCTAGCTATGCCTAGCAGTTGGTTAGGTAGTGAACAAGAATTTTGAAGAAGCTTTTGACAGTAAAATCTTGAAAGCAGCACTCAAAACAAAAGAAATTTAGTGCCATATAACTTACACATTCGATCGGGGTGTCCCAGTGTTAGCAGAGCTAGGTGTGCCATAATGCAGTGGAGAGCTAAGGTCAAGCTCACTGAATGCTGAAAAACCAGTGTTGTGCTGTATTAACATTTATGCACTAAATATTACAAATCTTTTGGGGCTACAGTATAGGCATTAAACCCTTTTTAAAACAAGTGAAATACAAAAGAAAGAATTAGATGGGGATTTGTTACATACAAGGACCACATATTGAAGATGTACTAATACTCCCAAATTCCACAATGGGAAACAAATTGCAAAAAATTGTACTCTATAATAAACCTCGATGCCAGTCTCGGGAAACGAAACTGCCAGTAAATTAACACGCAAAACTAAGTGCACAGGAAAAATTTTGCAAACGAACCACCGAACAATTCAAAATTTATCCACCGCTAATAAAAATATGTTAATTTCAAATATGTTTGTTATCCACATCATCAGGTGTAAACAGGCTGATTCATCAATGGGCAACACATGTACACAGGACCAACCTATACAATGGAACTACAAACACAATTTCCAAACTCTGCAGTAGTAACCATAGTTACCATAATGGCATCCTAAGGCAGGTCCTTTTGTGTAGACTAAAGCAACATTGGTTGCAAATATTACTATTTTTAAATTTATGTAATTTTATTTATTTATGTAATTTGTTTAATACTATTTTAATTATATGTGCTATGTTTATTTCACTTTTATATAATATTATTTCCATATAATATTTACACTACACACATATACATTCTTTTTTGCTTTGAGCATCTTCACCAAAGGGCACTGGGATAGCAACCCCAGCGCCCCTCAAGTGCAGTCTAAGCTGTTAACAGGAGAAAATAAGAAATTTACTTCAATAAACAGGAAATAAGTACACTTATGTAGCAACAGTTCTTGCTAGTACGATTTTGTTGCCAGCAAATATTTCCCTTGCATGTGTTAAGACTTAATGATATGGTGGCCGAGGCAGCCCCTGTGAAAGTTGCTCGTAACTGAAAAGAGAGCAGCATGTGCTGACTTGCCTACCTGCGATGCTTCTTGGGTATGGGCTGGACGGTGGAATTTCATTCGGACCGTCAGGAGGTGACGAAGGCAAGGGAGCTAGATCGGACGTCGCTGCTTCCGGGCGTCTACTACCGGGGCTCCGTGCTTCATCACGAGACCGTCTGGATGCTGCTGAGCCACAGCATAACTTTAGAACGTGCAGCTCATGTCGCCCATTATCACACTAAAATCACATTATCTGCCCTATTACAATGCTGTATACTGCTGCTGCACAAAAAAGGCATTAATTTAGGAAAAAGGCTGGCAAAATATGATGCATTCTTGCTTCTTGCTATTGACAGTAAGCAAAAAATACAGCTAAATACTCTAGAACTAGAACTGCCATGTTGTCAAGTAGCAATATACTTACGTGTGTTGCGTGAACTCCTTGAAGCTGAAAATGTATTTTTCGCACATTAATAAGTTACACAAGAAGAGAGAGAGAGAGAAAAAAAAAGCATGTACACATCTACCGACACAAGACTTCTTAATAAGTGTGCACAGTATTAGGACAAAAGAGGATATGTCCGGAGTCATTATCCGGACCCCCTCTCCACAGTTTACGACATAAGGCTAGTTGTCATAACCATTCTAAAATCTATGGTGACCATTTTATTAGACACAAATGACTATAGCTTTTTTTCCCCTTTATGATCATGTATCTCCCTGTGTGATGCTTTTAATTCATTTTCTGGTAGCTCACAANAATAGACAACATTTCTAACCTTATGAACACTGCAAACTTTTAAAATTGCAATACAGTTGGCTGTATGTAATGTCCTAATAATATTTCTTTCCCAATGATCCTTGCAGTTCTTTTGCCACATGGAATACTACCCAGCTTATTGCTAGGACGGAACCCTTCATTTCGGCAGCAAACAAAAGACACTTACGAGTATTGTGGGCACCTCTTGACGTATTCCTTCTTGATGCTGAAATTAATAATGGCAAATATTACAACAGTGTATAGAATAACATAGGACAGCTCCCTCCACATGAACTCTGAGTCCCCATATGACAATGTGCTGCCAGTACTGACCTTAACCTACCAAGTGTAAAAACCAAGGGCAGAGAGGGTCGTAACCCCAGGACCCTATTCATGCCAACTAAATCCTCTTCCTAAAATGCCCTTAGGAAAGGAGGCCAGGATAAGATGTGGCCCAGGGCCTCAGCATTTTTGTGCCACAATATGTGTAAGTTGCAGTCTGTGCTAGTGACAGGTTAGCATTACTTTTGTCTGGCATGATAACGTGTCTTGTGCAGGCACATGAATCACGAAGAATGGGCAAGCCAGTGACTAAGCCAGTGAATAATAAACTGACAGTAGAAAGCCTTTAGGAGATGCATCGTTGCAGTAAACTGAAGACGACGATGATAACTTGTTTTTAATGATGCAACAGCAAAGAATGTAAACGGATTATGGTAAAATATACCAGGATTATGAGGAAATGCAGGCACACCGCTTATTCATTTACTCTGAACGTTTTCTGTGCCGTAAAACTTGTGGAAAGAATATGCCCAAGACTATGGTTCCAACCTGAAGTTTAACGGCTGAACAACAATGGAGTGTCCTCTCTTACAGCATGTAGCACCATCTGATTAACATTGCACGAATTTCCCGAAAGGTACATCAACACGTCTCCATGCAGAAGCAAGAGGTACTTTCATAAAGCACAGTACGACTGAAAAACATCACTTTTTAAGCAGAATATTTCAATGCCATACGTGTTCTAGGCTCCCTGCTTGAACTTCGGGTACTCCGTGTGCTCCGCGTAGATCTTGCTGGAGAAGACATCTTTCTGAAATGTCAGTGATTTACACATATATAGCACATAGAGAAGAAGCGAAGTGGAGCACAGATGTACGAATTAGGGTCGACAGGATGTAACAACTCCACCCGAAGGATTTAGAGACTGTCCGAAAACTGGCACTCGACGTTACTCAACAAAGGAACGCAAATCAGAAGAAGCCACCACGCTATTAAAAACGTACGATGCACACAATAGCGATTGTGTTTGTTACCTAAAATGCACAATATTCCATTTCAGTCTATGCCAGTATTTATAGCAATTACTGTAAAAATATCAATAAATATACGCACCGTGACCAACCCCACGCTCTTCCAGTATACGTACGGAATGGCACAAGTTTGGCGGGAATATTTCGCGCCTTTTAAGCACGTGACTTGTGACGCACATGCTACGTCACGTGTCAATGAAGAACGTTCAGCATCCCAATGTGACACTGCAAAAATGTTCCGTAAAAAAACGAAAAGCTTGTTATTAGCTGTCGTAACTAAACAGAGAAAAAAAGTCTGCTAGAGTTTCAGGGGAGAGTATAGAAAAGAAACTAGCCAAGCCTGGCGCCGGGCCACGCCGCCATTTCCCGCGCAGGCGCAAACGGCTCACGTTGTCGTCTGCAATAGTGAACTAGTCCAATATTGTCTGCATTACCTGACAAGGAATACACCGGCATTTTACTGCGTCACCCGAATGCATTATTGTGTGAAATGCGTGACCAGACGTCGGCAGCAAAAGGAGAACACATGGAAGCCGAAGAAAATTGCAAAATTATGAATATGCTACTCTGAGGCAGATTCAGTAATGACCAAGGAAATAGCCGTCATGATTATTTCTTCAATCATGTACCACCATCTAGTTTAAGCTCTTTTGCATATAGATTGAGTAATATTCAATCAATCCGGTCGATTCACTCCCTGCCAGCGTACCACACGCTCTGGGCTCGTCAGGTGCGCGCTGAAAAGAGTGACAGGGTGCTCCCGGTGCTCCTAGGTTAGAGGCGCCACGTGACCGTTAGTTCTATGAAGCGCCAAGAGACGGGCAAAGATCGCACGCCGTCTCGAGCCCGTCGTGGCCGGTAATATAGTCGATATAGTGCCGTGTTTAGCAGCCAGTGTGGTCGTGGGATTCGTTGCAGTTAGAGCAAGTAATGTCTGGTGAAGAACGCGCACCTCTGCTTGCTAACCCCCGGTCATCCGTTTTACATCCTTCAGGTAAGATATAATTTGATTGAGCCTTGGAAAGGAGTGAACTTGTCCATTTCCGCATGCCTCCAGCGCTTGCTCTCCCCGTGGTCTTGGGTCTCACGCTGTACTCAACTGTTACATGCCTGCATATACTTTCGTATGGTAAACTGACAGTATGTGTTGACCGAGATGACTGCTTTTATTGCTATTATCGAGGGAGCGGAGGACATATCCAAAATTAGTAAAATTTAGCGTATTACAGCTTCAGAACAGGACATATATACAAGAAGGTAGAGGGTGCAGGCAAGCTGGTACATCTGGGTACATCTTGAGACGAGAAAACCGAGAGGCACGGAAACAAAGAGACGACAACAAAAGATCCTTAGACTTAGCACATTTATTACGGACCTCACAATTTGACTCGAGGTCCGTCGGAGGATTTCGCTATTCACGTCATATGCCTGTACCTTAGGTGGTCACCACGAATGGACATCAGATGATGTTAGTTTAGGTTAGGTCATTATGACATATCACTCACGTCGAGGATGGGCCCACGTTCGGTTCTGTTCCCCTGGATAAAGGCGACGGAAGCCTGGAAGTATGGCGGAAGCCACCCGACGGGCCTCTAGACACTGCGATGAACTTTTCACAATCCCAGCTAAAAAGAAAAAACAAAACGATGTGCGCTGCAAGTATCCTTGCACCCATGGGGCAAGAGCAAGTCAGTAGTTTTTTGTATAGTTGAAACAAGGTAAAAATTTATCCATTCTAACAACTCACATGGGTGATGTTTGAAGTACATACAGTGTCACAGTATGGTATGTTTGTTCGCAACCTACTTCTGCTCGATATGGGTCAAAAGAATTGGGGCCCGGAAGGGGACTGAGGACTGCGCCGCCTTTGAGATTCCTTACGTCGGAGGCTCACAGGTCTTAGTATGCCAGTGTTGTCACGTAACAATACAAAGTGTTTTCAGTTTTTAATGGCAGTTTTGGTGTGAATAAGAGTCGTCCAAGTTGCAAGGTCAAACATCTTCTGAAAATACTGCAATGAATTTCATAACAACACACTCAGCGGTCTTGGCCAAGAAACTGAGCTCCAACTTTTTCCTTATTTGCAGCCCCTCCTTTCGACAGGGACGGATCCCCACCGCCGGACTATTACCAGGCAACAGGACACATTATTTGCGTTGTCTGCGGTTATAATATTGATACTACGGAAATACGGAATGCATATGAAGTGACATGCAGGAAATGCCACGAAGAAACCGTATGTGCAACTTCTCCCCCTTGTCTCTAAGGGAATTGCGATGAACAAATTATCCTGAAATAATGGTGCAAGACTTTGTTGTCCATGAATTTCTTGCTTGTCCAATAGTGTGAGCTTTTGGAATGTGTGTGATTTCTTCATCTGTTGTCTGATTCCCCTTGGTAACAATTACCTGTTACTTCATGCTTCTGTCTGCCACTGTTTCATTCGTAAGTTAGAGGAAAAGCTCTTTGTGAACTGTATTTTCTTAATTCTAATACTTATATGACTGTAATACTCATATGACTTTACCATTTTCAGCCGATTGGGAATCCACCGCGTGGGAAACGCTACTCACGCTGCACTTTCTGCAATAAGCTTTTGAAGTACCCCAAAACAGCTGCTGGGGTCTCGTGTAGCCGATGGTAAGTGTGTGTTAGTCTTGCACATTTTTTGCCTATCCACTCAAATGGCTGGTACATGATGTTAATCTTGGCAAAATTGCCCCTGCTAACAAAACTTTCCTTAAAAACTTCACAAAACTATTCCTGTGTTTGACCTTTTACACAACTGCTGAAAAAAGATGTACAAAGCCTTGCCCTATAGAATTGACAAGTTTTGGAAGCAATATCCTCATGAAAGATGTGCAATATTCAAGCTACCAAAGGCACACACACACAAAAAAAAGAGAAAGCAGTGTAGATATGGAGCACCTTAGTAGTAACTGCCTTTTGGTTGAAGTAAAAGTTGCAAATGGAACGGGTGTTTAGAGCCAGAATGTTAACTGTGCGGTTTTGTTGGCACAGTAAAAAAGTCGTGGATGTCTCCATGCCAAGCGTCGGTGCTGTGGTACAGTCATCCTCATCGAATAGGTCGGCTGTGCCCAGTAGGTCAAGGGAAGCAATGTACAGATTTGTGTGCGGCCACTGCAATGTGGAAAGCATTGTAAGTTCTAAACAATCTCTACTGTTCATCTGTGATCCAGATAATATTCTGGCTTACACTGCTTTAGGTTCGTTGATGCTTGTACAAAACGATAGATTGCAGTGTGTTTCTACTGTTTATAGCTCGGCTGTGGATAGGATGTTACGGGTGCCATTTGGATACATTGCATACATTGTTTTCTCTGTTATTCTTCATGGGTTGACAGAGGAAGCAACAGCGGCTTGAGCAATTGGGGAGAATGCCACGTAACATACATCAACACTGGAGGATTTGGCCATGCAATCTGATTGTTTTATCGTTATGACTACCTTGTCATGTGCAATCTGTTGTGAGTGCTTTCTTTTTTTTTGAAGGGATACTGTCCTATAATTGTACAGAGGTCTGAGAGCACAAAAGAGAATAAAATAGCCAGAAATGCGATTGTAGTACGGTCAGGGTCAACAGTTTGAAAAACTTTACTATGTTCAGACAGAGAAATGGTGACTAATATTTACTTATTGCTCCTGACACAAAGCAGTGTCTGGAAACAAAGTAGCTTGCAACAAATAAAATAAGGCATATGCGCAGATCTTCTGCTTGCCAACGACAAGTAATTTTTTCTCATGTTTCAAGTTGGTGCCAGTTTCTTGTTATGTACATGCACAAAATTAAAGATGGACACAGATGGTCAGAAAGTTCCTAGATGGCACATTTATAACGATAATGAAGCATGTGGCAGCATAGGATTCCGATGTGGACACATAGGATACCAGGGATCTTGCTTTATCTGACCTTGGGTGCAGTGTTTCGCCTGCTGTATTAAATTGAACAGGCAAGGTGGCATCCACTTAACACTATGCTTTAAAGGGCCCATGACATCTTGTGGGTCAACTGTTTTTCATTTGCAGTGAAAGTCCTGAGGGCAATAAATTACAAGCACCAATCTTACCGCTGGAAATGCCATACTGTAGTTCTTTTTTAATTCAGCTTCGAAAATGCCTTCCCCTCCCCGAATGCTTATTCGTGGGAGACGCCATACTCTAGCAGAAATTCGAAACCCTACCCACTGATTCGAAATGAGATCGTGGCTTGTGCTATGAATTTCTGGCTACTAGTGGCCTGAGGGTGCGAATCACATGTAGGTTCATCGTAGAAAGGTTTAGCAACATCATTAAAAGAGTCAATGACTTCAATTATTAGTCAGAAACTGCAGTGTATCAAAATTATTTGACAAAATACAAATGAATTGAAATGATGTGCAAACCGGCATGACAGATTACGTTATGCCGTCAGGGGACAAGTGTGTCAAAGTAGTGGTGATGTCACAGCCTTCCTCCTCCGGAGGGCAAGAAGCGACCGCTCAGCACTTTGTGGAGCGCTTCATTTAAAAAGAAACAACCCAGCCAATGTTCGCGAAACTTTGCAGGATTATTTTATATTTGATCCCCTTAAATATTCAAGCAAAAAATCTAAGAAAAATTTGATGTCCTTGGCCCTTTCTGCTGGAGTTGAAAAGAGCCTGGAAAAACCACTGAATCAAATATATTCCTGTCTTGGGTGTGACATGAGCAGATGGTTGGAGAAGTGAATAAGAAACGCACATGATTTTGATAACCAGTGGACGATAACGTAATGTGTGATACGTGATGTTGACAGTACTGCGGCATAAGCAGTCCAGCTCCTTTATGTAAAATTTGACGTGGAAGACTTGTAGAACTTCATTTTCAGGAAGTGTTTTTGCATGTTGCACACCGCATTGGCAATTGCTTAGCATTAAAAGTATTTGCGAGCATTTGATGTATGCGAAGAATGTAGGTAGTGTAAATTTGGCAGAACGTTTAAAAATTGCTTTGTTGCATTTTTGTCTGTCATAAAATTTTTTAAATGTGCAAAATATATGCAAAGTACTCTGTGGGAAGGATTCCACATTTATGATTTTACCAGAAAAGCACCAAAAAACATAGTAGTAAAATTTTTTGTCATTCAGTTTTAACTGAAAATCCCAAATACCTAGGAAATGTTTGTGAAAATTATGAACAATGACACGTTCAACGAAACCCGTCACCTCGTGTTCATTCCTTTCTTTATTTCTTTTCCTTTTTTTTTTTCTTTCCCACATAACTTTTTTGTGGTGGATGACCTCCAACCAGTCGTGAGTGGTCCACTTTTTGGCTCCCCTGGGGTGAGTTTAGGACAAACTCATTTTTGTGCCATTGTATGTGGCTGCCCCACTTCCTTCCCTTTGAGGGACATGAGGTGACCTCACTCAATTGCGCTCAGTCATGGGGCACTGCCACACTACAATCACAGGCAGTCTTGTGTTTCCGCAGCACCCGAAATGGGCAGAGAAAGGAAGACACCCTCGGACTATGCTATGGAAAATTCTGACTTGAGTTGTCAAGCAATGAATATTATGTTGTATGCAAGTATCGCCGAGTGGCATTGTGGGCGGCAGAAAAGGCGCGTTGCACATATGAGAGCACACGCAGTCGCAACCCCACATGAATCTCGAAAGGTCTCAGACAGGACAAGCTTGGACAAGAAATTTTAATCAATGAGTTTTTGTGCTGTCACTCAAGGATTAACTATGTTCCTTTTTTTTTTTCCCCTCTTAAGATTGCACTCAGGCGCACACTTCTGAGCTTGCAATTCATATTCGCCGATAGCCACAGGATAAGCCACGCTGGGAAAGACAGTGTTAAGTGCCGCTTTTGTGAAAATAGACGCTGAAAAGCATACAACCGAATCTGCACAAAAACAGAGAGAAAACTTGGAAACCTAGCTATGGAGCGTGGTAAAAACCACAAAAAAATATACATATATTTGCTTGTAACATTCCTCTCAATTAAAAAGCATTAGTTGGAAAGAGGCTAGACTGGCAAAATAAGGAGGTGACTATTTTTTCATATTTGTGTTTTCCAGTCTTGAAACACTAATGTCACCAGGTGATGCTGCTTCGTATGACTGTGTGTGTGAAAGAGAGAAATGCAAGGGTGAAAGAAGGGTGAGTGAGAGTGGAAGTGGGCTTGTCCCTTCAATTGATGGCCAAAGTCACAGGGGAGCTGTGCTGGCCTAGCTCAATTGGTAGAGCCATGGACCGGCAATCCAGAAGATGTTTTGTAGTTGGCTAGCTTTTTCACTGACTTCCTTGTTTCATTGTTCTAAGGCAAGCTGAGGCTTGTTTCTGTATTTCACCCCTATCTGTGTGTTCCAGCCGTGGAACACCAAATTCCACCGACTGGTACTACACTTCGATGATTGTTATGTCATAAATTGGGTCATTATTTTCATTCCTACACTGTATAATTAGATGAAAATAAGTGTTTGTCTTTTACAGTTGGATACAGCACCTGGACATCATTTTCAGTGCAGACACTGTGGGCGCAGGTATTGTATTACTTTCTAACATGCCTGTGTTTGAATAGACTACGGAGAGTATGGTGCGGTCAGAGACGACCTCAGGGGCTATGCTGAGGTTGTGGTAATTCAGTGTGGCACATCACTTAACTTAAAGACTGCGATATACGGCACTCTTTCATGGCAGTAATATCCCTGGGCTTGGTCATCCAAACAAAGATTTGTATGTCTGGTGCACTCCATCCGGAGCCTTGATTATCCCCAGTTAGAGAAACTTTTTTGTGTTTTCTTCGTCTTTTTAATCGCAGGTCTGTCTTCAGAATTGTGTGCAGCGTGTAACCTAATGTCAATCCAAATCCAGTGTGAACACGTCAGAAGAAGCGTCAAGGTGTTTTTTCGGGGTCCTCTGCTTTCGCAGTGTTTGGGACCTGTGACATTTCTTTTACGTTTGATCTCGTTAAGCAGCCCGTGTCTTCTTGGCTCTGTCCACGGTGATTCAGGTTGGGCTGTGTTAGTATTCCCACGGCAGACATAATGCAAGAAATGTGCATTGTTATTAGTTATTGTGCATAAGAGAAAACAAGGAAGTTTTGGCGAGATATCCACCATTGTGGGAATTTAGGTCTTCCCTTGATTGGTGTTTGCCGCAATGACGTCTTTGTATGTTCTCATGCAAAAATGTTTACTTTGAAGATGCTCGATCACGAGTACAGTGTTTACTTGGCTATGGATGCGATTGTTTTTCACATCACGTCTGTTTTCTTATATGAGGTCCAATGCCAACACCTCAAACAAACGTGCAGTGGCGTGTATGGTCTTGGGGACTTTAATGGTGCTCCTGGTCCTATTTTTAATGGTTGGTATTTACTTGGTATCTTTTTATACCTTTGCATGCGAGAAACATTGGATAATCTGCTGAGAGAGTGTCTGCAAACAAGTTAGCCTTAGCAGCAGTGCATATGATTGAGACAACATAATGAAAGACGTAAATAGGCTTAAAAGAAAAACTAAATAGGCCTACTTCATTAGACATAACAATAAAAGGAACCTGAGTGCATCTTGTGGACGATTGACAACATTATCGACATAAAGTAAGGTAGAACCACAGAGGAAGGCGTAGCTGGTTGTAATGGTTGGAGTGACTTGTCTTGACAGATGGGTATTCCTCGTTCCCACTCCCTCACAAGGTCGACCCACAAAGTTTTCCAAAAGCAAATGCTTCCTCTTTGGCTGGAGGCTGAACACTACTTGCAACGTTAAACAGTGTGAATACAAATACATGGTGACATCTAACATACAATGTAACAAGTCCTTGTGATCGTGGAGGGAATGAATGTTGACTTTCTTTTGTTAAGATTAACAGGAAAGGGATTTGTTGCAATACATGAATGATATTAGTGGCATAGCATGGAAGGTAATGTGCTACATAATTGTACATTGTGTGTCAACAGCAGTACAGACCTACGTATTATGAGGATGTTAGCACAATCGGATACATTACTGTAGTGTCATCCGGAAGGGGGCAAGCATTATTGATAACAGTATTATTTCTTAGCAGCAGATGAGCAGATAGATACGGAATGTCTGCATGATAGAGCACTGAAAACAAACAGAATTGGATTGTATGTCAAACTTTGCACCACATGTCACATATTTTATCACCAGGAACACTAAGGGGATAAGCAGACAGACTTTGTGTGTGGTTGTCCCCTTCTTCGTGTTCCTCGTATCTGGTTTCTACAGTAGGGATATGTATTGGTATCACCATCTTGCTTGCATTTGAACTATTTTCTCAGCATTTAGATTCATCACAGATTTGGGATTAAAATGAGAGCACACTTGGCAAAAAAAAAGCAATCGTGATAGGTCCCATGCTTCAACAGAACCTGTACTAAGATGGCAAGTGTAATATAAGTGAAGTCTATGCGTAACCCTCTGATAGTGGTTAAGGACACTATCTTAACGGGTGACTCTGCTGCAGTTACTAATACATTTCCACGCGAGAAAGGCAACACAACAAAATACGTCTGAGGCTGGTTATGTATGTGGGCACAGTCGAATACAAAGGCCTCGAAGCGCTGACCACCATTGAACGCAACAAAAATAAATGCTTTTTCGTGAATTCCTTCAGATACATGCGAGAGGGCCACCCCCAATGACAGGAGAAGCTTAAACTTTGTTTCCCATGACATGCCAGAACATGCAAACAAGAACAATTGGGGTCATTCGTCATAGGACAAATGAGGCCAAGAGTGTGAATTCATCTTAGCGATGCTGTATCCCACATGGGCACGAAAAAACGGACAGGGGATATGGCATAATTTATGTGTGAACAGTACTATCAGACAAGTAAATCACATTGTCTCAGTTTTGTTGGGGCAGTTGTTTTCAGCAGTTTTCTGCAGCTTCTCAAGAATGTGGAAGTACGCTGCAGTTGCCCAGGTTCGTTGTTGTTAAAGCTTGCATTAATTTGCTTTTCAGTTCTCAACTGCAGTGTTGAGGCACAACTACGCCTACTGGGTCATCTACCTAAGTAAGTACTTCAGGCTTTTGCTCTTGGACATGGCAGAGTGTACCCGTTCAAAGTTTGCAATTCCAATAAATTGTGTTAGCACGAAGCTGACTGCTCTAAAGTGATTTTGCAAATATCTTATAGCACCTTCTGTTATGAACATATCCATGCACAGACTTTCTTTCTATGTAGGCTTGGATTAGTGCTTTGCTGCCGTCCTTCTGTTTGAACTCCATTTGCTGCCCCTCCCCCACCCCTTTTTTTTTTTTTTTTCAGTTTTACTTATTATAGCTACATTCCTTCATGGCTGTGGCCTGTGGCTCCTCTGCATCAAGAAAAGTGTAGTCCAGGTTGTACCGTAAGTGACAGTTTGTTTCTTCTATTCAAAAAAGTCTGAGTAAGCACTTTGTTTAAACTTCATTGTTCAGTTATCTTGGCATGTACCAGGGCGTGGCAGATTTATGATAGATATTCTTGTAGGAACTGTGTACTTCTCAGTTTCTATTCCCAAAGGTCACGGAACTGTATGTACATTGGCCTGTTGCAGCGATGTAACTACATGGTATAAGTTAACCAACACAGCCACAGTAGCATTTCTCTTTATCGGCGTAGTTTTAACAAGCATGATAAAACAATGTTATTGTCCTTCTACATTTTGTCTTGACATTTAGTCAATTTCTGTTGCTTGAATCAAGGTGAGGTACGGTGCATTCCCTTGTTCCCTTGCTCCCTTGCAAGTCCTATGTTCGTTTCGCGTTAGTCACAAAATTTTGTGTACATCTTTGCAGGCCACAATCCAACATTTGAACCTGATTTGAAGTCTTCCCACAACATGGAGTGACTAAAGGATTAACAACAAATGACCTTACTTCTAGCTGAAGGAAGAGTCCTGGGCACACCACAAATTTTGTTTGTTTTATTGTTACCTGTGCCTATCATCAGGCAATCTGCCTTATGGGTAGCATACTCTAAAATGTACAGCTGCTATTTTTTACAGCTCGTAGTTTAATAGTCCTTAATGCAGAATTGAGTATAATTTATACAGTGTTTGTAAACAGTAGAAATAGCTTCACAGCCATCGCTTTTTGCTGTGGTGCCAGGAGATACCTTGAATTGTCATCTATAACTACCTTAGACTTTAGCAAATCAGGGTACAGATTAGCAAACCAAAAACAAGCACTGCTATGAACAAAGTGCATGTGTTAGCTGGGTAACACTTAAGAATGCACAGGGGTACTGGTATCAGGTATGGGTTTGCACAGGCAGTTTTTGTTGTGTTGAATTATGCGAAGCACAAAATACTAGCACTAGCAGTGGCAGAAGATTCTTAAATGAGTATTTAAAACTTGCTGGCAAATTGTGAAGTGGTCCAAAAACAAACTGGTTCCACTATTTTGTCCCTCTCTAAATCTTTTATTGTTTGGATTGTGATGTTGCATACCACGAGCCATTGTAATAAGCACTGGAGTCCCATGGTCGAAGGCATTCCAGTGCATACAAGCAGTCTTGTATAATGACATTACTGGCAAAGCAACGTGATCTTTATATTTTTTTTATCTCTTAACTTCCGCTGTCTCGTTGCTACACAAACATCTGTGCACATTCAGGAAAAGAGTTGCGTGGAATATTGGACCTATTTTGTGTGAACAAGCCCAGCAGTGCATATGTTGGACAGCATTTTCTTCCACATGTTATAGTGCAACATCATAGGTGCATATAAGTGCAACATATCAGGGTTGTGAATATACATTAAACAGGGTTAGGTTAACTTTGTGAGTTTGACATCTGCTTTGCAAGAAACTAGTTGAGACGAGCTATTTTGTTTGTCAAGCATTTTTAGTTTGCAGGTATCCACAATAATGGTCACCAGACTTTAAAAAAAAAATGAACCCAACTGCATGTTGTTAAGTGTCACCTGAGCTGATAATCAGTATTTTTCCATCTATGCTAATCAGCTAATTGATTATACAGTAATTCACAAACTTTTTGATTAGTGACTTCAGAGCAGAGATATTAATTGACCGGTCCTAGATTGTCTAATTTTCAAATAAGGGCTCCGTGGTACCCTTTAGGGTTTTCTTTTTTCCTTGTCAAAAGGAAAGCCTATGTCCACATTGGCCACGGGATAAACACCAATCAACAACTCTCGGCAGCAGAGCGTGTGGGCAGGCTAATATGCTAACAGTTCCTTTTGTTTTCTTACTTTAAGAGCACATTCTAGTCCTTCTGTTTTTTTACAAATAATGCATGGCACGACAAGTCATGTATCACACTACAACCACAATCATTACTGCTCGGCGAAGCTGATTAAGAAGAAATTTCAATTAATGAGCTGGTTGGCATAGATAGAAAAAAAAAAAGTACTATCAGCTTAGGCTAACTGCATTGGTTTCATTTCTGAAGGTAGCTTTGATTTTTTTTTAAGTCTGGTGAACATTGTCACGGACACATTGTATAAGGCAACTTATGGAGCTTGTATCGGTGCAACGAGACAGGACCTTTGTATGTCTTCTCTGTGTGTTTATAGTTCAGAAGTTCCTGTTTTCAATTTTTATTTTGTCTTCTACTAAAGCACATTTTTGCAAATGCTTCTGTACTGATATCACCTTTATTGACACAATCCTTCGGGACTCTTTATCCCTCTAAAATACCTCCATATAGCCAGTCTCTTCAGTGGGATGTGTGTACCTTGCAAGTAACCTCTATTGGGTACACATCTGAGAAGGCTAGAGCAGCCTCAGTGACCTGGAGATGATATATGGTTTCTGCAAGTAATTTTGGTTGAGGTATAGTGTAAATTAATATGAACTGTAAATAAAGTACATACATAAAGTGGGTTGTTGGTCCTTCCATGGCAGTCTGCATAAGTACCTACTGTGACTTAAATAGGCTGCAGGCTGTTATTCATAGAGCATGCCTTCAGGCCATTGCAAGGCCAAGGATACCCAAATAAACATACCCTGGCTCAGAAATGTTATTCAAAATCACTGGAAATAACTACAAAGGCTGACATCATAAAGAGGCTTTAGCAGCTTGAAGTATGCCACGGCTTTGTCAGTTGTACACTTCTAAGATATGGCGCAACAGATTTTTTGTTTTTCTCTAACAGGTGCACGTGAGCCTGCTCGAACCACCCCTGTGTAAAGGCGTGAAACTCTGGGTATAAGCGTCACCTCAAAGCAAAGAAAATACTTTTTTCTCTCCTTTTCTGCTGGTCGTTGAGTTAGGAAATATTATAAATAAATCTTCAAACAGATGGCTGTGCACAATTGCATATCACTGTGCAGAAATTCGAGTGAATTGGGCTCCTTTATTTTCCCGTCACGGTCAAAATGCGTTATACTTAACTGACAGTCTGTGTAATCACGTATACTGATACATAGAGGCCATAAGCATGTACACACGTCTTTATACATAAAGGTCCTGGGATTGGATTGGCTCACACAATAAAGAAGCTTCGAATAGTTCCGCCGCCGCATACACGAAACGCTAATTATATGTTATAATATTTTTATGACGCAATATAAAACTAAAATCTATATCAAAACATCAAAATGCAAAGCCACTCTAGGAGAATTTCAAGTGCCAAGTGCATTTGGCACTCGCTGGCTGCGAAGGGAACGAGAGTATTTGAGACCCCGTTCCCGTCTCTTGTTAGGCCTAGCGATAGCGGTATTTATTTCCAAAAGTTAGCCGCTGGTTACTACGAGTTGTAAGGATAGCGTGATCCTACAGAATCACGATGACTCTAAATCCCAATTATGATACGATCGGAAAAACGTTTGTGCAGCAGTATTATTGCATGTTCGACGACCCGGCACAACGGCAGGGTCTTGGAAATTTCTACAATGTACGGTAATCGTTTATCATTCATGTAACCGGACACTAGTACTCGAGTGTCGTGACTGAATGAGTACATGCTTTATTAGCAAATATGCCGTACACCTTGTTTGTTCCATTTGCTTCATGTGGCTTACTCTGTGTAATCAAGTTGAACCGTCGATTTGAGTTTTCGAAGAGTGCCATGCTTTTACTTGATCTCTGAAATTATTTGCATAGCTTAAAGCCTAATATGGTTCCAGGAAGAGAAGTCACTGATGACGTTTGAAGGCATGCAAATATTCGGCCGAACGAAAATTTTAGAAAAAATCCAGGTAAGCTCAACTTTCGTGTTGCCTTTTGAGGAACGCTGATTCTCTTTTGTCAATTTTAAGGGCTTGGGCTTCCAGAAGATAGGCCATCAAATTACAGCCATCGATTGCCAGCCCATGTTTGATGGCGGCATACTTATATCGGTTTTAGGACAACTCAAGGTGAGCCCACGGGTTGCTCTTGGAAGAAGTACGTAAACTGCTTATGTGACGATGAGTGCGCCGCAACGAAGCATTCCACGAAAGCAGTGAATGAATGTCTTCATTGGTCTCGTGGAACATAAATACTAGAAGAAATGTGCATTGCTAGAATCGTTGCTTAGCGTTTGTCGGTTAAAAGGCACTGGGGCAGCAGACATAGGCTTCAGGGTGGGCCCCCTCGGCATTCGAACGTAAGCCTTGTACCCTAGTGTTCGAAATTAATGCAGACCTCGTAAACCGTGGTACTACTAATTTATTTTTGACCGCTATAACGTATATTGCCATTACAGTCCATAACAAGATGTTAAATTGACTTGCAACAAACTGGACATAGCTTTTGTCTCATGGAGTACAGGAATAACTTACTTGTTTATAATATGCAGTGCCAGTCTCTAGCATCAGTACTGTGCAGGGTGTGGTGTCATCCAACACCCAACACAGCCGTAAGCCCACCTTTTTTCAGGTGTTCATGTTATCGAGTATCTGTGTAGTAGGGAACATGACTGGCATGGATATGAAATGCCCACATTGTTCATGACTGCATGCAAGTTGTTCTAATGCTTCCGTAGTGTGGCAGATTTCGTAGTTTGCTTGTTGAAGGAAAAAGGCTAAAGTTGTATGTAAAAACACACACATTGTTCTTTTATGATTCTTGCTGCGCGTTGGGCCCATTCACGTCAGTCAGCTTGTTCCCACTGTAATCTTCTAGGGAATGTTACTTTCACTTTAGTGATCTTTCTCTTCAGTTGTCCATGATATTGACGAATGGAAGCATTCTGGTCCTGGCAGTGAGCATTGTTCACTTATGTTCGCAACAATTGCAGTTTATTTGTAATCCCAAGAATGGGGGGCCTGCTTCGGTCCTTGTTTTTGTATGCAGGGTATATGTTGTAACAAAAGTATTGTAATGCATGTCATCCACAGGGCCTGTTAACTTTTGTACAGCTCAGTGTGTTAGTTCTTTTTTTAAGGTTTCGTTATTTGTTTCACTTCAGGCTGTTGTCAGTTGGCTTGTCAGGCGCTGGAGCTGATTTCACGTTATCCGTGTGTGTCCAAAAGCGATTAGAAATATGCTTTAGCCTGTGGTGAGATTTGTTCAGCAAGGGCTAAATGATGTCTGCGACTGTCCTCGTCATAGTGGTATGAATCCTAAAGCAATTCAGGCGTGGATTATGCCCAGCCCAGTTAGCAGACTTCCGAGTCTGGGACGATTAAACCTGACGAGTGCAACCTGTTGCTCAGTTGTAAGGTGTATGGCAAGCTTTGTCTTATATGGTTTTACATTTGTTTTAGTTCTCCTAATTTTTGCCAGTGCTAGGTGTGAGTGAAATGTTTTAGCAAAAGTTGTCAGTTCGGCAATTTCACTGTTTTTTTTCGCAGCGTGTGTTCCTGGTAAGTATATTGCTGATGTTTGCACAACGAAAATGTCCAAAGATGTGACAAAGCGGTTTATAGTTTTGTGTCACGAAACAATTCGTTGATGCAGTCCAGAATCGTGAAAGAGTTGTAACGAGCCTAGTTCATAAAAAGTTGGGGCTGCAAAATTGTGAGGTTTCCACAACATATCATCAAGGCTCCCCCCCTCCCTGAGTTTAGCTGTTTTGGTTTCCAGTTGTGTACACTGCTTTAATCTTTGTAGCAGAAGGGAACCTTCGTTACAACCAGGAAATGTCCCGGCGCAACCCAAATGACACTGTACAAATGATCGGAACAAATCTTTTGCTTTGTACAAGTGTGTAGTGGGTCAGATCACGGGCTGCATCATTTTGATGAGCTCTGTTGTGAAGGTTTGAGGATTCCTGGCAAGTTATGGATGCATTGCAGTGCGAAGGATTTTCGGAAAGTCTCATGGAGTGCGTGTGACACTTATTTCTTTCCAGACCGACGACGATCCAGCACACACCTTCATGCAAGTGTTTGTGCTGAAACCAATTGCAGACAGCTTCTACGTGGAACATGATGTGTTCAGACTAGCACTGCACCATACAGCATGAGACAGCACAAGAATGGCTTTGGCCGCAGCGGATGAATCTGTCTTTCTTTCTCTTTTTTTTTTTTTCTTTTCTTACGTGTGCGGCGTGTATGGCTGGATTGTAATGAATGCACATTGCTCCTTTTTATAAGGTCCACTCTGGGCGCTACACCAAAGTGACAACCGTGTTGAATGTGTCAGCAACAACAGCTTTGAATGCAATGGCATATTTTGGTTGTGGCCTCGTTTAACATTGGATGGGTATGCAGCGTAACTTTCTCGAGATAAGTTACCGGTATGGTAGAGAGTTTTGCAAGGCCTTAGACAACGATGTAAGTGGTTCCTGCCATTGCACACGTGTGGCGAGGTTCTTTCGTGCGGAACCATCGCGGAGAGGTGAATTTAAGCACTTGTCAGTGGCATGAACTGTTGAGGTGTGTAACCTGGGTAGACTAGTGTTATGAATGGTGCATCGATACTCATTGCTGTCAGGCTTGTTGTGCCAGTGTGTTCTTGTCCATTGGTTCGCTCTTAGTAAAACTACACTCTTGATTGGCAGCATGAGGGAACAAGTGGCTGTGGATTAAATAGGCTGTAAATTTTATTGTGTGTGGTGTTCCATTATTCCTAGTTCTAGTTAGTTTGACTAAAATGCCTGTATTTGGTGGTACTCTGAAATGCGGGCTTCTGTTACAGCCTTTCCATCCTTACGCTGTGTTTCGAAGTACATGATTCACTTTTCTGTACGGATGTCTGCAAGGCATACTAGATTTCAGAAATTTGACATTTTTGAAAGGTAGTAAGCCTTGGTGTGCTTTATTAAAATTTGAGTAAACTATGGAGGAGGCTGTATTATTGCTTGTTTGTGTCAGCCAGCTGAACTTGTTACATCTGCTTAAACAAGAGAGCCTAAAGAAGGGGAGCTCCTAAATTGGAGGTTGCCTTCGTGCTTATTGCTGGATTTCCAGCAAATGGGGGAAGGGCAGAAAAAGCGAGTGCTACGTTGCGTTCATACATTGCCATTTTTAGTCACTCTTGTATGTCTGTTAATGTTCTCATATCTTTTCCTATTGTTTGTTTCGTGTCATATGATAACTTGCGTGCATGTTTTTTGCCGGTCACTTCTGAGGTGTTCAGAGGCTATAGTAATTGCAAAGTACATGTTTGTTGCTAACTTTGCCAAGATATCTGATGTTTCACCTTTTTCTACCAAATAGCTATACAAAGGTGTATTTGCAGTTTAGGAAATAAACCGACATTGTCATTGGCAAGCTGTCTTCGGTACATGGGCAAGACCATTGCAAAACGTTTGGCAGCGTCAGCGAGGCATGCAACAATGTTCGATTGCAGTTTTGCTTTGTGGACCTGCCTAATGTCTCTTCTCCTGGTAGATTTTACAGGCTTCAGTGTAAGATTTTCTTTCGTAGCACACCATGCTGGATGGATGTTAAAGCCCGGAGGCATAACTAGGATCCCCTAGCTGCTAGTAGTTGTGCCGAGGCAACTGACTACCGTGCCGCATAGAATTCATAGGTCTAGGCTAAGCTTTGTTTGAAGTTATTCTGATGAAAAAATGTTTGGCAAACACTTTTTGCTTTGTGTGTACTCATACTGAGCTTGAAATTCAGAGCCACTTTTGTGATGCAAGATAGTCTAGCTAGCATGATTCAAGTTACAAAACCTGTAGGCCACAAATATGTACAACATGCTTTGTTGACAAAATTTTGGGTGGTGTCACTGGAAAGTGGATGGCATGTACAACATGGGGGCTGAATGTTTTGTAAGAGTGCCTTCAAAGTTTGGATCATAAAAGAACTAAAAAATTAGAAAACTCCAAGCCCCTAGATGCTGCAGATCTCGACCCCGTCGTTGGTTCCCACAACCACTGTGTTTGATGGCTGGAGTGAGCCGTGCAAGTGGTAGTGACTGGGCCTTCTAAACAGCTTGGAAACTATGTCATTGCATCGTCTTAGTTTGATTTCTACAAGAAAATGTGCTGCTAATTCTAGAGGTGCATACAGCAAGTTTATTGCAAAATAATTGCCTGCAGAGCAGTGGGGAGGAATTGAACAAACGCTTAACAAGGCATGTAGAAAGCAGTCAAAAAAACATGCTTCTGTTACTTCTTCTGCTTCTTCTTTTCAGCCTCTTCCTCCTTTTCCTTCTCAATCTCTTCCACGTATTTTTCAATCTCTTTTGTTTCCAGCATCTGCCAAACAAGGCAGGAATAAATTTTCATTCAATCAAGTCACGAACAATGATTATGCGCAACAAGAGGTACAGAACAGGTTCAAGTGTCAATAAAAGACTCTGAAAGAGCCTACTGGTACGTAATGCTGCACAAGATTATAGTTCACAACGGAAGTCGATGCAGCAATGACTACAGAATCTTTGAGTTACTGATGAACTTATGAACAAAAGAATACTAAACAGGAACTTACCTTCAGTGGCTGACCACGTCTCATGATAGCAATTTCAAGGTTATGACCCTGAATGACCTCCAAAAGAGCACGAATGGCCAACTTCACAGCAGCCTCGTCAGATTCCATCTTGTCATTCGCATAATTCTTCTCCAGGTACTCTCTCACTGTCTTTGCGCTACGTCCAGTTGCATTGGCCTGTGTCGACACAAGACGATCAGTCTACTTGCTATGAAACTTACTCCAACCGAGTAACTGACCTTCCATTCATGGTAGACACCCGATGGGTCTGTTTGAAACAGTCGAGGAGTCCCATCAAAGTCAAAACCAGCTATAAGTGCCGATATCCCAAAAGGTCTTCGACCATTGCTCTGGGTGTACCTCTGAACACAGAATATCCATTATAAATTGTTTCCCCAGGAATGATCACTGAATATGTACCTGTTTTAATTGAGCAATGTACCGTGTAATGTACTCCAGTGTCACGGGATCTTCAACCGTGAGCTTGTGGCTTTGACACTCTACCCGAGCGCGATCTATAAGTATTCGTGCGTCGGCGGTCAAACCTGCAAGTGTATATCGTAGTAACTGTAAGAAGCGGTTTCCAGGCACGCTTTAGCAAAACTACTCACCAGCGAATGCCATAACTACGTGATCATCCAGCAGGCATATTTTTCGCACTGTCCTTTCGTCCTGCAACTTGGCCACTGATTTCTTCTCAACAGCTAAAACGACGATATTCTTTCCCTTGATGCCGACCTATTGCAAAAGTAAAGCAACATATTTGAAAAACCTTAGAAGAACAAAGAAGCAATGCATGCATGATTCTTCGGCAATATTAATTCTTCTACAGGTAAATGGGACAAAATAATATACTGATCATTTGCAATGACACATATATTTCAACAACATATTTTAGGCTATTTCATCGTCTACGTAATGTGCATTTGTGAAATCGCCGGCACACTTACGGCTGTTGAACCCTTTTTGACAGCTTCTTGTGCGTACTCGACTTGAAAAAGGTGGCCGTCAGGTGAAAATACGGTGATTGCTCTGTCATATCGTGCAGTACCCATTTCGTGATTTCAAATCTGAGTCAAAAACGCAAAACGAGGCAATGACAACACACTTTCTGTGCAAACTGATTTACAAACCAGACAGTGGTAGCGACCAGGTCTGTCTGTGTGGTTCTTTTGTGAACGGCTGGTGGCGCTGCTGATCGCTAAGTTTATGTTCGCATGCACGTTTATTCTGTAATCTGTACTACAAATACAAATCACATGAATCGTCTAAAACAGTATTTTCTCCTAATTCCAAAAGGAAAAGAAAAACTATTAAGCATATCGGTTACTTATCTACGATGCCTGCATGTATTTGTGCGCACCCTTATCAGACGATGAGAATATTGACACCTGGGTCCCGATAATTTGGTGAGTTATGAAAACAAACTGACATTATGCAGTGCTAGTCCCTCAATACCCTTTCGTATTTATTGGTAGATCGAAGTTTTACAGAGATTTCACCACTAGAGCCTAAGACATTGCCCCACTTTGCCCACAGGCTTTGCGGCCAAGGTGTGGCATAATGGCATTATGGCAATGCTTGAATTTGCGCAGTTTAAACAAACTCGAGATGAGGTGTTCGAGGTATAGGCGTTCAGAAGTCTTTCAAAAAGTTACGTGGTTTTGACGTTTCCCTGCAGTAAATGTACTTATATTCCCAGACGTGAACTTGATACCGTATTGTACGGTTCTTCCTACATCTTGCTGTCTTCTGATATCATCCCTGCCCAGCTGGGATTTCCCGCCATTTCTTTGTTGTTGTATGGCATTGTTTTGGGTTCTGATATCTCGTTGATGGAAATATTGTTTTATCACAACCGACTGTTTCGTTGCGCAAATGCGTGAAGGCTGGCTCTACGCGGATTCACACCACGCATATAAGAGAGGGCCCCCGAGATTCACGTCTGCGATATCCACGGTCCCGAAATCCCCGGTGTGAAATAAATCATCTTTAAAAAAGCCGGCTGCGAAATCGCTGATACCTTATGAGGTCATAAAGCTCAGTAGTTGTCGAGGAAGTGAACTGCCGTGTGCATCCCAGCGCGCAATATTGTATCTAAGCAGCTTTTCAAAGTGAGTGTCGGCATGTTTATTCAACGGCAATATCTGTTCTCAGTCTCAGCGGAGCCTTTGCTCGCCATAATTATATCAAGGGAGACCAATACTTTGTAGCATCCATAAAGTTTCCATGTTCTGCTAAAAGACAGAAAGCTATGTTGTACGCTTTTAAAGGTTTGTCAGTATGTCACACACGTGCACCTCCGTTTGCAAGCGGATTGATACAAGACGTTGCCAGTGTTGTATGCAATGATGCATGTACTGTAGTTACGCGGATGAATACAAACGATGTACGAGTTCAATGGTGAGTGGCGACATCCGTCGTACCTGCGATTGTGGCTGTCACCGGTTCTACTTTCACGAGTCTGTTTCATTTTGCGCTAAATTTCGATTCACCCGACAGCTCGGCCATTGTTATGGAAAAATTATCGGTAATATGGATAATAATAATAATTGGACGGTTTACATCGTGAGACAACTGTGATCATGAGCGATAGGCAAAAGTGGGTGGAACTATTTGCTTTGTAAAATGAGCCTCCGATACAGCTCGGTGAGTTATTTGTGTCCTAACTCAACTGGTACACATTTACAAAGGCCATGGGACATGTATTGGTGGCGATGAACTGCCACGTTACATGTTACATGCCCAGTCACGTTAGGCGGATTTCAGGATCGTGAATTTTACCCACTTTTCTTTTTAAACGAGGATGTCGATCCGTTTATTTTGCACCGGAGATTTCGAGACCGTGGATACCGCAATCACAAATTTCAGGATGCCACCCGCTTGTAGTAATATTACCTTCCACGGGAGGCGACCCACCGCAGGAAGTTGAGCTGCTTCAGCCAGCTTCAGCTTTCCAACGCAAAAAAAAAAAAAACGCCCGTTTTTGTACTAAGATTGTAGCGCTTGTATTTGTAGCGTCCTTAAGATTGAAGTACTTATGAAAAGATAATTTCTTGGACTGTCTACCTATCACTACGGATTCCTTACAAAGCGCCACGCCAGTGTAAAGTGCCAAATAGGGCCCGTTGTTGAAATAAAGGTAACCAATAGTTTGATCTATATATTTTCGACCTGAGTGGCGTAGAGGCTGCCTCTACGGGAAGGTGAAGTGACCGTCAGTCACACACCATCGCCCCAGTAGCTTCGTTATCTCCGTTGTCGAC
>JARGYV010080150.1:0-11894 GCA_029532675.1 Ornithodoros moubata | reverse complement strand
AGGTGTTGGTCAGAGGTTGGCAGTGTCGGGGATACGTTGGCCCAAGCTGCCCAACCTGATGCCGACGTTGGCCCGGTGTCAGGTGCTGCCTGGGCAAATGTGGCCAGTAAATAGTGGGCGTCTGGCTGACCGGTACAGCATGACCCGCCTCAGAAGCCGTAGCGATCGCTTCGAAAGAAGAGCGACCCAATTCATAAACGATACCCCAGTATAGCAGCTCTGGTCGATCCATGCCTTGTTCCGGTGGGCGGATGTTGAAACTTCAAGATTATACGGATCATCCGTTGACTGACCCCCACTACTTTCTGGGATACTGGCTTTGTGCATTCACCGAGTTGGGTCTGCGTGGCAGCAGTTGAACACACGAACACACAACGGGGACTTAAACTGTGCTTTGTGGGTCCCTCTTGGTCCGTCTCGGATTCCGATTTCTCTTCACTATCTCCACTCCAAAAGAGAGCTTTGCGGTCAAGTTTTGGTTTTGGAGCGTACCACGTGGTCTACGCCCTTGCCATTTTACCATTAATGATATCTTTTGTCCCTAATTCTGTGCAAAGCAGGTCCAGTAATGAAGACAAGAAAACGAAATGGATGCAATGGATAGTGTGCGTCCTGTGCCGACTTCAAGGGGAACTGTGCCGACATACGTCCAGAAAGTCTGAGGGAAACACAGGAAAAACCATAGACAGCACAGCCGGTAGTGGGATTCGAACCCACCACCTCCCAGTGTAGAGCACGAGTGAGTGACGCCTCCCCATTCGTGCCGCTGGTCTTTTTCCCTTTCTTCTCGTGACTAATGTACGGTACACCCTTACTCCAACAGGATCGTGAGCTGTACGCAGCTCACGATCAAAGTGTATACAAAGTGCCGTGAACCGTAATTTGCATTCCCCCTCAAAACGTATAGGATCTGAGTGGATAATATACCACCTCTTTCCCCGGTTTCAATCTGATAAATGACGAAAGTCGAGACGTTGGCCTGGCTCCGAACCAAAATTGATAGCCTCATTTTGCTCAGTCATCACCCTCTTTAGCCTGAAAACAGTTCGCAGAACAGCTTATTATGTCCTAGGACTATCTAATTCATGGAGCAATTTAAACGAGTTTCTTTCCTTCTTCTTTTTTCTGAGAATATGGCTCCTCTGAGTTGTTCTCCTCCAGCTGAGGCCTTGTATGTCCAGGAAACAATATAGTAGTCGCCATGTGACAAACCGGATTCGTGAATGACTTTATATTATAACTTGCATAAGTGGCACAACGTACAGTGAGAAGCTGCGGTCCGTGCTAATTTCGGTTGTACTTGGAAAAGATTAATCAGAATTTCAGGCAACGGAATCTGCCTCGCTTCGAGTCAAAATCACCAACCTACTGTCTTATCGTCCCATGCGTCGCCTTGTAGGCCTTTGTTGCTTGTTGAAAGTGCTTTGCTGTCAAATCGCACAGAAAAGGAAGCTCCTTTCTATATCCTAACACATATATTATGGTTGACGCCTAGATTGCGCCGGATTAATAAAACTCGAAATAAGAACGCATGCTGAAAGTATTTGGTCCAAAGGTTTAGTACATTATAAGAAACAAGATAGTATAGCTATGGGCGCCCCTGGCAAGGCAAAAATAACTATGTGCCCTTCCAGAGTTCAAAACGAGGCAAATACTTGTTGTGTTGTAGTAAAGTGCTTTTCTGACACTTCACGCGTCTAAGTCATCAACTCATTATAAAAATTTTTGCAGAATGATAAATGCAGTCAGAATGAATGGTAAATCAGATGGCTGCCAAAGTAAAAACTAGCACTGGGCCTCCCCTGCAAATTGAGAAACATAATTAACCCGACAAAGTCGAACTTCGTGAATACTATATCAAGTATACGTAACAGTAACATGCATATAATAAACATAATATAATAATTCTATGAGCTGGAAGGTTGGCATTCAGTTGCGGAACAATGTCTACAATGAGGGTTGGTAAGATCCGAACTCTTAGCCCCCCTCCCTCCTAGAAAAAATCCTGGGAACGCCCAAGAATAGAGACTCTTTTTCTGCCCCTGTATGTATATGTATATTAAGCTGATAAGGCGGCATATATTTGGACATGCACACGACATCTGCCATATCAATCGATCCATAGTACGCCGAAACAATCACAATGCTCTACAGTAAAAATAGACTACCCCGGCAAGGCGACGCAACACACTAAGTGTGTCAGTGCGCAGAGATTTGGAAAATGACAGTTTTTTCTACGTGCGGCTATTCCGAGAAAAGAAAATTGATTGACTCACAAAATCGATTGATTTTGTAAACAACTTTCCTTTTGAGCGTAGTTCAGTCTGAAAAGTGGTTCATATGACATCGGAATTCGTACACGCCCACGCAAACTTAATAATCATCAGGACGCGCGTGGAGGGCATTAAGGGGGACCATGAACTTGTGCATGGCCATATAACTATATATCGCTTCTGTGACCTACAACTAAAACGTTGGGCCAAGCGCAATCAGGGCCAAGCGCTGGCAGACTGAAATCAGCGAGGAAGTGACAGCCAGCGACGTTGTCGTCTGCTTTCCAGGCATCATTACCCAAGGGCCACACGCACGCATTATGCTGCCAGTAGATCACGACGTGTTCATAATATGAGCTGCCACGCTCTCTCTCTTTCAAAGTAGTGCGCAAATTGCTACATTTGTTGATGCGCTGACCAGCACTTCAAGGTCATATACTTCGTAGGCCCAACAGCTGTTTACAGACGATACCAAACCGTACACATTTCGTACACAACCGTACACCTCTACGGTGGACGTGGAAAGAAAAATATGACGACAGACTCTTTAGAACCAAGTTCTCCAAGACAGTTAATAAAATAAGTTAGTATTTTCCAAAATTACTGACATTCCATCTGCAGGAGTTAACGTTTGGGCACAACATTTGGAGTTGAAATCGGCTCAAGATTGCCGCGATGTCATCGAACACTTGGCTTCGACACCACAGCATTTGAGAACCAATCAGTATATGTAATACGGAATACGAAATCGCGACTAATATAAATCTGTCGTCGGACAGTTGATAAGGTTGGTCAATAAAGTGCTTTACTTAAGAGGGTTTCGCTACAGCATACGCTATGCATGCAATAACGGGAACTTGACGCTCTCAGCGCACACCTTCATTGTGTTTTTAAATTGGTGCATTGACACGAATGTCCGTGGGCGCCTTTTACATATTTATTAGAAGGTCAGTCATAAAACCAGTAGTTGTCGTGATAGATGTTCCAAAGACGTGCAAGATAATGTCCATTTGTCTCCTTCCAGATATAGTTGATCGCGAGCGACCGACAATAACTGTTTTAAAAATGTATGAATTATGTTGTCAGCAAGGTGCCCACTCCGCCTCCAAGCACACTATAGGAAGGCTTAGCCGTTCTCGTAATGTTTAGGAGAGTTTCAGTGGTCATATTTACCTCTAACGCGCTTTTCCTTCTTCTTCTTTTTTTTTTGTGTGTGTGTGTGTCATATGTGTTACTGCCTCAACAGAATGACATCTACATCGAAATCTTTCTATCGTCCTTGTCGCTCTTTGTCATTTATGTCTATTACCATTATCATTACTATTACTATTATTCATCGCAAAACAGTTAATGCTCCAAAGGAAACTGAATACGGCTGTTAACGTTTTCAATCTCGATTTGGGGAAGAAAATTTGCTGCTGTAGCTTACGTGGAAAATGATAATAAACTATAGTGTAGTCAGGACAGACTGCTCCACTGCTATTACAAAGAAGCTAATGCTGGAGCGCGAAAAAAAAAAAAGAAAAAAAAAAGATAAACATAAGTAGGGAATTCAATACTGCCAGGAATGTCTGTCACAATCCTTGGTGTTAATAAGACACGATGACTCGAGAACGGGCTAATAAGTAGATGACTGCCGTAAGTATAAGGGTCGATGAGGGTCGATGCTTTGAGGAATTGGATGAGCGCACGGACTGCTGGCACCTGTTGGTCCGCTGGCCAACACCCAAAACACTTTTTTTTTTTGTGTGTGTGCTGAAGGGAAAACTTATTTCTGACTTTTGAAAAATGACAAGCGACACCCAAAACACCCTGGAACGGAATGCACGACTGCGAAAGCTATCTTGCAAGGTAGGTCACTGTGTCTACTGATTGTGTACACCACTTTCGAGAGCCCAAAACAAACGACGAAAAATAAACGGTGGACGAACACAAGCATGCATGTTTGTTTCTCTGACTCCACACTCAGAGCCATCCAACTAATCATCGGTCGGAGTTCTGTGCAAACCCAATAGCGGTGAGAAAGAGAAAATAACAGTGAGAGAGAAAAGCGCTACACTGTACCCAACAGGCGAAGCGATCCCCGTGGAACGAGGCTTCAAGTTTCTACATCGCATATACAAAGATGGCGTTAAAGCTCGGACGAACAGAAACGGTGCAAAGTCCAAACCCTCTCAGCCGGCGTCGAGGCACTTCAAATCAGGCGAGACGAGCAGAGAGAATCGCGCATTGGATACACAGGTCTCGTGTTCCCTCGTGTGACATCGTCGCTGGTTGGAAACGATAGGCGAAATTGACACATAAAATCGCATACACACAGGAAAGACAGAAAGCTCAAACCAGCAAGCCTTTTGGCGTACAAGTTTCTTCAAAACAGCTACCCTGATCCGTTGCACGGAAGCTTATAAAAACGCTTAATAGAAACACTCTCTCGTCAGCTCGGATTGAATATCCTGCCGGTCAATGTAATATCATGAAGTTGATACAGTTACGTAATGTGGCGTCCGGAAAGACTCCCAGCATATTCTCTTAAAGTGTGATCGTTTTCAAACCGGACGGCTAAAGCTGCAAAGAAGACTCGACAGGATTGATGGTCGACCTTTGAACACAATCAAGTGATCAGGTGGAGGCAGAAGAAGAAGTTGTTGAGAGATTGACTTGTATTGACCAACTCCCCAGCGCGCAATTGTGCCCTTTTGCAGGTTATACAAGTACAGGCGCCGTTTTAACCATTTGACGTCCTGCTTGGTTCCTCTACTTATATAAATGTTCGGGAGTAGCAGGTCTCAGTACCGGCCAATTAACTCGAGCAGCTGCGTGACACATGCAGGGAGATCGAAAGGAACATTCTTCAGCGATCCTGATAGCAATGATTATGCTAAAGTAAGCACAGCAGAGTCGGAGGGCCACAGTTACCGAACTGTTGCTCATAATGGCAGTACATCGAACCTCACGGCAAGCACCTGCCGGCCTGAGCAATCACCCGTTAGATAATGCCTTCACATCTGGTCATTCACTGCAATAATCCTGGTCGCCGAAAGGCATAGAAGTCACGATCGTGCGATATCCGCCGCACGATAAGCTTACTTGCAGAAAGAGTGAACCTGCAGTCAACCAGAACGCGTACGTTGCTCAGAATCAGATAAAACGCGGAAATGTATGCGCACGTTCGAGGTTATCTGCTTGCAATTCTACCTTAAAAAGCTCACGGTAAAAGCAAGATGATTCATACTGAAATCCTGAAGCTGCCGGCATTAAAGGAGCGACAAAAATATTGAGGCTAACTATTGAGATTTTTTGCAGTTCCATTAGTGTCCTCAGTCTCAGGGTTTCATTGCAAATATTAGAAATCAACAGCTCGCAAGAAACATCCGAATAAACACTAGACTTGAACCCAAACCCGCACGGCCCACCTGTCCTGTATATCACATACATCTTCAGCTGCAGCGTGGACACCTCACCAGCGTGGTCTTGGAGAACACCAGATGAACCAACACAAGACACAGACCCTCTTGACGCATCATCACACGAAAGCTTCACAACATGACAGCAAACTGAGCTGAAGCTAACCTGCGTGCACGACGACCGCCTACTTTCTACCGTACTCAAACCACACCTGGGGATCCCCAGGTGGTCTAAATTATCCGCAGTCCTACCCTGTGGGGGTGCACCATGCCGCCAAGTAGGCAGGCAGACCGCACCCGCTTCCTCTACAACAAATTCTTCTTCTTCTTCTTCAAACCACACGGTAGAAGTGTGACACATGCAGCAGGAGCGAAGGTGCGCACCATTAACACCTTCATCTTCCGTTGCATAATGCCACGCCAGAAACAAAGAAACACCGAAAAAATCCTCGCGAATGAGAACTGTCTCACCTGTGTTTTAGTGATATCCACGCGAGCCGGAGAAAGAAGCACAGTGCGACCAGTAAGTACTCAAAGGTTCGTTTTGAGAAGCGGCGCTGCACAAAGGAGAGGGAAACCGGCTGGTTGGATTCCTCCTCACGCTTCGCTGACCGGCTCGACAAAGCAGCTCCAGTCGCGGGTAAACAGTAGCCATTTAATGGCCCACATAGAAACTTTCGGCAAGAACTCCAAGAATTCTGACAAGAAAGCGGAGGAACTAAAAAACAAAGTGGATCCAGATGCGACGGCCATGAAAAGTTCTGTTCCCGTGAAACGAGGTGCATCGTGAAAAGAGGGACTGGAACAACATCGTCCATCAAGTCGAGGACATTGATGCTTCCAGTGCTAAAAATGTTCTGTAGGAAACATGAGGCACGGAACGAGTCTAGTCGTAATTCTGTAGAAAAGAACAGAAGAAAAGAAATCCCCGAGTGGAATTATCATGTCCCATTGAGTGCGAATTTACATTCGCTTGTGCAACCATCCAAACCAGGACATGGCATCTTGATGAAATCTCTTTTCTAAACAAGCTAGAAAACGGGTGATTTTCTATTTACCCTAGGTTTTGTTTCAGTTTCCCAACATGCCTCCTGTGGCATTGTTGAGCGTGTAGCATAGGTAGCATAGGTGGCATGTTGAGCGTGTAGCTATATTCTGTAAGCAGTTTCAATACATATAAACGCTTGTTTTGCTAAGATTAATTGATGCAAGAGCCTGCGGGCGCACTTTTCCCTCGCAATCTCTAATGATTACAGTGCGAATGTACAACGCCGCTGCTTTACTCCAATTCCATCCCACATGGTCAAAAAAGTGCGTGCCGAAACGCAGCTTCACTGGCGCGAAGCCTTCAGTATTGAGTCGTGTCCGGAACAGCAGTCAGATATCTCGCCTAGAACTTCCGTGAGTCCGAAGTTGTGTGCGAGATACCTGACGGGTGTTCCGAACACGATTCAATTCTGAAGACTTCGCGCCAGTGAGGCTGCGTTTCGGCACGCACTTTTTCGGCGCACTCACGGAACAATCGCACCCAAAGAAACACAAAGCCTTTGGAACCTACAGAAGACGTCTTTACGCAACTGAGCCGTCCTCGATACCGTTAGGCACACAGCCCCGAAACCAGGCGCCACGAGGGTAACATGCGAAAAGTGAAGCCTGTTCCCAGTATACCTGTATAGACACAAAGACGGCCGCTTTATAAAACGGACAACTAAACTATTGGCGGGGAATTGTCGGGAACGTCCGTCGTGACCACGAGGCGTGGCACGAACCAACAGAACGCTTCTGGGTTAGCGGCCAGAAGGAGGAGGAGAGTGAGCCACCGGCTGAGAAAAATTGCCGCGTCACGTTTCCCTATCGGTGCGTCTCGGATGAAACAAAAAGCTTCTTCCCCGGACCAAACATCCTGCGATCTGCCACACCTGACTGGGTTGCTGCATTGTTCCAAAATGATGGAGACGATCGGCATGTTTGTCCTGCTCTCGAGATCTGCGCCCGATGGAAGGCAGCAGCTGGAGAGGCAGCTCTATTTGATGAGAGTCAGCGGTCGCCTTTTGTTGCTTTCTTCATCTTTCTTCCTTTTTTAGCGATTGTTTATAACGCTGTTGTGCCACACGGCAAGGCCCTCATAAACGAAAAATGCAATGCGCCCGTCGTTTTTAACGATCATCACGAAACTAGGCCCAAAAATGAGTTGGAGTTATCAGTGAGTTTTCGCGAGTCATGAAGGACACTCCACAGGTGACAATAAACAAATGCTTTCTCCACTGCGCCTTCGACTACACTTCAAGGCTACAGCTTCCTCACTGTGGCTTCAAACTTCTTTTGCTTGTGGCCTTCTCAAAGAGTGTGACGAAAATAGAGCGGCGGCAAACCTCCTGGGCGGTTCAGTCAACCGAAAGTTCGCACGCATGGCGTGACGACAAGCTCATTCTGACAGTTTTCTTCTTTTTAGGCATAAACAGTGTACGGAATCGGCTTTGCATTCGAGGCACGCTCCCGGCTTCAGTGGGTATCGTATCAGACATTCCTTCAGACACCTTCGACTCCATGTACTTTGATCGAATGTCAAAAACTTGTACGCGTAAAGTACGCACAGTATAAGATTTTCCGCTGCGGAAAAAGCATGAGGTCAGATACTGCTTTTCCCCTATAGCAAAAAATTTCATTCAACTGCAATTAAGAATTTGTAGATCACGCCAGAAATACCGAAGTCGTTCTCTGTGAGATTGCGAGTCGAACGTCTTAGATGAGAACCACGCATGGCATGTTAATCTAACGTCACATTCTCTGTACCATCACAGCTTTCTCGAGAACTTGCGTCAATTACTTCAAAATGTCGTCACATTCACGGGGGTAAAGCAAAAGGAGGCAGGCTTTACGAAGCTCTTCGCCATTTGACAAAGCTTCGAACATTTGGCGAGTTTTAAAAAGTCGAAACACTCGTGGCCACTGCCCCAGGTGGCTACTATTACCGAATCGAAGCTAAGAAATAAAGACTAACACGTCTAGAAATAATGTTTGCGCATTTGCTTGAGGCAGCAGGATCGTGCACGCGGTATGGAACATAAATGACTTTTTCCTGTCTCGTTTCAGAAGATGTAAGACAAGGTGAATCACGCTTCGACACGCACGCCTAGTTGGTGCGCGGCTCGAAGAAGGACATGTTACATATACGTACCCTTTAGGAGAAAGAACGAAAATCGTGGCGTCCAAGAAGGTTGTACGGTATATTATCCTTTAAACTGCTCTACAAGGCGTGCGCACGTCCAAATGAATGGCGAACGATTTTACGGGAACGACCGGCACTTTTACGCCATTCAAGGCCAATTTTGACACGCATTTATCTATTTTTGGAAAGAAGGCGTCTTAAAGTACCGTATTCGTTGTAAACGTGTATGCACTCTTAAAACAGAACTTCACCGCATAACACGGCGACGAGCAATTGCCATTCCAAATGATACATTTCACGGACGGCATTTGCTGAAAACAGTGAGCGTTAGCCCTCTCCTTATGTACGTGCCACAGAAGTGGTGTAGGTCCTCTGTTTTTCACCAATCACGTCACTGAACGATACCATTCGGAATGGCGATTGGCCACCGTCGTGCTATGTGGTGAAGTCTGTTGAAGTTTGAAGGGTGTAGAATTGCTCAAGAAGTAGTCACTTTCTTTTGGGGGCCCATCTTATAGGAACACGTACACAGTACGGGAATGACGATGACATGGAGCTATTGCAGAAGCAATGGGAATACACAGTAGAAAGATAACCGTATAACACGTTCACAACCAATCACCATTCAGAATGATATCGTTATTAATCCTGATTGGTTCATGACTTGCTATGCGATGAAATTCTGCTTTCAGGATTAAGCTTAAGTAATGGTTGAAGGCTCGATAAGCAGCATCGATATACGAGTAAGCAACGAAGGAGCAGAAGGAAGGAAATATGAAAAATTTTCCGAGTGGCCTTTATCAATGATCGCCACAAAACATGCAAGAAACGTGACATTCAAGAAATTGCATCGCCATTAGCAACAAGGATTTCATACATCGAAACCAGACATGTCCCACTATCGAAGAGAAGAATAGTATGATTAGTCTAAAGGAGAAACCGATGCCCATTGGCGGCGACGGCTGTGGACCACCGGCGAAGCGATCAAATCCCTACCTCATACGGTGGTAAAGGAGGAGGATGGGAGCCGACCGATGGAAATCCGGATCGTGTGTCGTTGTGGCCCACATTGAAATCTCCAGCTTTTCATTGCCTCATTTAGAAATGCGCATCAGACCAGTATAACAAGAAGTAAGCCGGCCGTTTCGGAAGGGCCATAAGGCTGCAGGCTGTAAGTTGACATACAGTAAATAAATAAATAATAATAATAATAATAAGAATATTATAAATAAATCTCGTCTTGGCACGTCGCGGTCGATGGTGTAACAATACATTGCTGAGCGCGAAATAATATGAAAAAAAAAACCCGAAGTACAAGGAGCGATTGACCTGTACTGTTTCCGGTAAATCACGACCCACCCGGGCAGTCCACGGAACAGCCCCGACAATGTTAGACCCCGTTCACAGGAAACACAAAAGCACGGCCGTATACGCGACTTGAAGGGATAATCAGGCTGAGATTCACTTCGCTAATACGGATACCCGTTACTGTCACGGGTCGCTGAGTCCTAGGCATTTGGAAGGACATTCATAAGTCTTCCTCATGACACAGCTGCGTAATTAGAGCGATCGCCGAGGTAATCTTCATACACATGACTGTGTTACGCCATGCGATAGGAAATCAAACAGTCGGAAAATGGAGCACCAGAAATAAGTTGCTCGTGAGGTAAAAGCTCCATGTATAAGGTAGGTGGACGTGGAAAATTGTATTAATTGTTTACTTCTTTTTGTTTTCTTTCAAGAAAATTAGAATCCTGATCAAACTTCAAGAAAATGTTAAAAATTATATCAGTATCTATATCAGCGTTACACCACGTCCCTTGTGGTTACACTCTAAAGACGCAACTTTGCTGCGCAGCATATGAAATCCTATCTCTGATGTAGTCCTCTTTTTTGACTGTGCAAAGTCGAACACGCACACAAAAAGAAAAGCGAAGCGCATGGGAATCAAACGCGGACAATTCATCGGACGTGAAAGACATTGTGGGGGGCCACAAGCGGATGTTCTGGAACTAACTGCGCAAGGGAGAAATGCTGGTCATCGGGCGCACAAAATTCTTGACGAAAGAAGTCCCAACGAGTAAGGATTGAGAGACAGGAGAACATCACGTCTTCCCACAATACAATTGCGCCCCGTGATAGCATTTTAGATTTCCTCTAGACATTCCCTAGCAATCGCGTGCTATGAAACCTATGCGTGACTCGACAAAATTTAGCATCAGTGGCTCCAGTTACCATTTTCTTTTCATGTTTCCTCCCATTATCCCCTTAAGTACTCAAACAGTGCTGCAGACCTTTCTTTCTTCTTCTTCTTTTCCATTTTTTTTTTTTTTTTTTTTTTGCAGACTGCATTTCTTACACTCTAAAAACAGAACTTCACCGCATAACACGGCAATGACCGCTATTCCGAATGATACCTTTCAACGACGCCACTTGCTGAAAACGGTGGGCGTACGCCTTTTTTGTGACACTTATGCAGGTCATTCGTATTATGATATCATTCGGAATAGCGATGGGTCATTGCCGTGTTATGCGGTGAAGTTCTGTTTTTAGAGTGTGTGCCACTACACTAAAAAAAAGAATTTCGCAGCATAGCACGGCGAAGACCAATCGCTATTCCAAACGCTTTCGGTTAGAGACGCCATTTGCTGAAAACGTTGGGGTACGTCCACCGTACGACATCGATATCGTTCAGAATGCATATTGGTCATCACCATGATATGCGGTGAAATTATGTTTTAAGAGTGTAGTATGAAACTGAAAGCAAGTAACGATGACAGTGAGATAAAGAGCTCCTCTTGGTTTCGATGAGAATTGAGCCCCACATCGGTGAAAAATTGTACGGTTACGCCTTTCTGTGACACTTAGCATAAGCATCACCAAAAGACGCACGCGTGCCGTTTTCGATCAGTCAGATCAGTGAACGATTCATACTGCACACTCTAAAAACAGAACTTCACCGCATAACACGGCGATGACCAATCGCTATTCCGAATGATATCTTATACTGACCCCATTTGCTGGAAACGGTGGGCGTACGCCTTTTTT